>DWHQ01000524.1:0-13622 GCA_018247955.1 Eurytides marcellus marcellus | reverse complement strand
CCCGCGCGCCCCCGCGCCCCCCATCCAACCACCCGCCCCCGCGGCCCGCCAGCCGCCCGCAGCCGCCCGTGCGGCTTCAGCGCGGCGAGCCGCCTGCACCCGCGGCCTCGCGCACCGCCGGCGGCTCGCCGCGCCGCACGGACCACTGGTCCGCTTGAATGTGAACCTCTTGTTTTGTCTGTCGGCGTTTAGGCGATATTTGCCAGTTGTATCCCAGAGATAATTGACTTAATCGGCACTAGACCCAAGTATGGCGGCACCCTCAAGAATGAGCGGGGACGCAGGTGAGCCGCTGTCTTCACTCCGTTCCGTTGAATGTGTTCCGTGTTGTGAAATCTATATCTTCCTTTTCCTCTCTTAGCACGCTTCTGTGTTCTCACTTTATCTTTTGCGGGACGCGAGTCCCGTACGTTGTCTTTGTTTTTGAGTCGATATTGATTGTAAATTATCTTTGAATTGATTTGAGTTCAGTTGATTATAGACCAGCAGATAGTGGCTAGTGTTATCGCTCGTCATATAGGTATCATGTTCTGTTAGTTTACCGTACTGTATTGTACCGACGTATTGATATGGAATGTTAAACGTATAAGCTTAGATACGGAGAGTTAAATGTTGAGTGGTATCGTAGTGAATTGATGTTGGCGTTGTCATGTGTCGACACGTCGACAGCTGCGGCGCGGGCGTAGGCCGGTCCAGTCGGACCGGACTGGGTCAGTCGGCCCGGTCCGGACCGAGTGGGCCCACTCGGTCAGGACCGCGCCGTCGCCCGCGCGGCGCTGCCGATGCGGCCCCGACTAGTGAGTGCCATGATGCCATCCACTCCGCTCGCCTCCCTTCTACCTCCCTGCCTGCACGACTTATGTAAATGTACTGTTCTCTTACTCTTAATGTTGTCCCACTTTACTGTATTATTATATATCTGTAATGTAATTTTGAATCGATCCCCTCGGTAAATTTAGTGTATGGTATTTGCGTAAAAGATTCATAGAGCGTGGCAAGGCTGTGTGCATTGAGGACATTTTAACGCAAAAATAGTTTTAGTTTTCAACATACCATTCGACATTATTGATATCATCTTAGAGCCGAATTTACACAGTTCATACATACATATTAAATTTTGGATTAAATGATGACAGTTAACACTTTATGCGAATTTTGATTAATTAATAACAAGGTAGAGAGAGAATTGTTACTTTTAAAACAAATGAATTCAGTTCCTTGGCCACACCTTAGATGAATACTAGTTTGCATGTGGTATGTAGTTACGTACGCATAATGCATCCGATCTTTGGTTTTTCTTCTAATATAATTTTCAAAGATATTTTATTTAATATTCTCCCCTGTTTGACTTTATTTAATACACGAACCTCCATTAATGTTCTTACACTGTCGAATGTATGTCTGCAATCACACATTGCATTTGAGCGCTGCCTAACCCTTCTTAATTTGAACTTATAAAGAATTGAGGCTCGATCCCAAACACCAAATCCGATATTACTTAAACTGAACTATTAACTTAAACGAAATGACTCTTTAGAAAAGTGTACTGAGACGCAAGCTTTTAATACCTTCTAAATCCAAGATACTGTCATAGATGGAAATTCTCTTGAAACATTAAGGAAAATTACTATCCCCGGATTCTTGTTATGAATTCATTCATGTCTGGCATAAAAATTTTCTTCCAATATTCTACTATTCCTTAATGTCGAAAGAAATTTTTTCGTTGATTCTTATTTCCTCATACAGATGCGACGACATCCACATTATAATTATTCACGTGATATACCTAGTCATTATTATCTACTTCAGCGTAATAGTTGTGTTCTTTGATTTAAAATATAATAACGTTCATCGTAAATATCTCACGCGTCGAATTATCCTTTCGTTGGTGTCATACCTTCTTAATGTCTTTTAGTGTGGTAGATAGTTACACAAAACCTGAACGCTACTGAGTTAGTTCATTCATTTCTGAGGACTTTTCTTTTTGCCCGTAATCATTTATTTTTTTATCAAAATAATTTATTAGATCGGCACGTCATATCAGAAATGTATGAAATTAGTTAATGTGTTTATTAGTAGCTAACATTGTTAAAGTCTTCATTGTTTTTATTTTTCTAAATTTCATAATCCTACTAATAATTGAGTTTATTCTTTATCTTGGAACGTACCATGTTGATATAGACTTCTTAACAATGTTGGCTTCTTCATGCTTTCCTCACGTATTGTTTTGTTTAACCCTGTTGTGACCTTGAATGTTTGTATATCTTGTTAAAAATCATTTGATGTGGTCCCAGGTGTTAAATAAAACTTCAAATTGCTGTACTTCCTTCTATCTATCTTCTGTGTTTGTTTTGTGATGCTTCTCAAAATATTGCTTCTGTAAAATTACTCTTAAGCTCAAGTGCAAAAAACGGCTTCTCTGTAAGTCAACAGACAAAATTTTTCTTTACTTGCAATGCCTTAAAGTTTGCCACAGAGAAATTGCGAAATTTGATATACGCTTACACTGCTTCTTGATATTTTTTAAGCAAATTTCTTTTCAGTAGAATTCTAGTTAATTATGAATATTACAAATGTTATAACATTTATATAAAATTTCAGGCATATAGTTGTATGTGGACACATAACGTACGAATCAGTAAGCCATTTTTTAAAAGACTTCCTACATGAAGACAGAGAGGATGTGGATGTTGAGGTTGTTTTTTTACATAGGTAAGTTTTAAATGATAATAGAATATACATAGGTTAGGTTAGGTTTTCTGTGTAAATTTTTACCGTCATAAGCTCAAAAATGCAATTGGATACCTTAGTTCTAAAAGTCACAAAGCCCATTTTTATGCATATTGAGTTTTGTCAGACACTTTAATCTGATAATTGTAATAATAAGTTGTATATCTAAGAACGTCATATTAAAGCCTACCCAATAAACTATTGTCTTATTTTTTTTCTAAATTTATGTATACAACTTTTTTTTAAAAATATGATGTTATTTTGCACTTTAAATGACCATATCTCAAAACAAAGAACAAGGAACTAAGTCATCTATTTATTAATATTATGGTAAAAATATAGGTTTACCCCGTAGCAGATACTTTTATAAAATTTAAAAAAGTCAACATAAATCCCAAATTAACTTAAGCATTGTCATTGACCGTATCTTGATAACCATATAACCCAGGTATTTTACCATCCATATAGAGCTTAAAGATAATGTGAAAGTAGTCTGATTAAAGAGAAGAGACCTATGCTCAACAGATATTGTTCTACATTGAACTCTATCATAAAGTGTGTGAGGTGACTGTGTCCTAAACTCCATCTTACCACTGGTGGTGACGGTGTGTTATGTATGATGCAACGACGCTTTCAGAAAAGAGCCCGACCTTGAGCTGGAGGGTCTCCTGAAGCGTCACTACACCACCGTCGAGTTTTTTCAGGGTACAATGATGAATGCCGTGGACCTTGAACGAGTCAAGGTTAGAGTAAGACCGAATAGTGCAGGCATTAGATAACCGCACGGCCCTATTTATCATTGATCAGAGCGTCTAAAGTGAAACGTTTTTATTTTATCCATATTTATATGCATAAACAAACCTTTTTTCCTTCAGTAAAGATAAGCCGTTTCATAGCCACAGTAGGAATTTATCACTTACGTAAATTTATCTTGGTTCTGTGCAATCATTGCTTTGACGGCGGGGGGTCGGTGCTCGGCGCCGCCTCTCCGTCACCCACTACCGCGTATTTTGGTAAAACCTAGCGTGCATGGTAACGTCGGCCCGCGTCAGTCGGCGGACTGAACAGTAATGCCCGTAGTGTTAACTGACAGTTGATGGCAGGAAACCGCCCGATCTGGAGCTCGAGGGCCTGTTCAAGAGACACTTTACCACTGTGGAATTCTTTCAAGGCACCATTATGAATCCAATCGACCTACAAAGGGTGAAAGTAAGTAGCACCGCACAATGGTGGATATGCGATTGATCTTTTGGGCGTGGTGTCGGTTTGATGCTGTGCAGACTATCCTTCCTATAGAAGTAGAGCAACGCTCGTCCGTTGTACTTCCCGAGGTGTTCTTTTGAGTGGTGTACAGTTCCCTTCTAATGCCATGACTTGGAGGCTGTTTGTGCGTGTCTATCGCTAATGTGTCTGTTACTCTGTGTCCCGGCACGGCACCGCCCCGCCCCGGCCGCGCCCACGCCACTTTGTCTGTCTGTACCTATTACTGGGTGTTGTATGCGATGCTGACCACGTACGTGTTCATACTCTAAACAATCGATATTGACTCAGCGAAATTCGAATCGGGCTACAACATTGGCATTAATGGCTGCCGACGAAAGGGTTACCATTTCAAAATTCGCTTTCACGAGTAGTTCGAATTTGTCGATTGTCGATATTGTCGAGTGTTTATGGTGAGTTTATTCGATGTTGAAGCATGGCTTGTGGATCTCTTCAATTAAACTGTTTGAACTGCATGCCATTAATAAATTATTGTGTACAACCAAATTCCCTGAAAATGAACACTACGTATACGTCAAATGACTTTCCTTTCATTACATAAACAATAATCTATATAATTTAAAAAAATGTCTCTTAATTTTCGTAGTGTCCATTTTCACTGTAAAATGGATGTGTCTTCGCACGCCCCTTCACGCTTTTGTAAAGTAGATTGAAAAAAGGAATGTATATTATACTGTATACAAAACATTCTACCAAATCGCTTGAAAAGACCAAGTTGACAAATGTGTGTGTTAATTTTCTACTAACTTACTTTCTACCAATATCTGCTAAACTCTTAATACTTGAAATCTCATCGGTGAGTATAGTAAAGTCTAATAAGTAAAGTACCTTAATATTTGATAAAGGATTCCTACAGAATACTGGCATGAATATAATATGAAAATGTTATAAAGCAATGGGAAATACGCTAATGATATATGTCGCGTGTAGGTGCACGAAGCGGATGCATGCTTGGTGCTAGCAAACAAATACTGCCAAGACCCCGACGCGGAGGACGCCGCTAATATAATGAGGGTCATATCAATCAAAAACTATTCCGATGACATCAGAGTGATTATACAACTGATGCAATATCACAATAAGGTAAACAATTGTATACTTTTCATAATTAAATTATCATATCTCTACAATATTTTATAGCAATGAACAATCGGGGTGGCATCGAAGGCGGTTGAAGTAAACGGCGCAGGTATGAGTGTATCAGTGCGGACTAATAAATTGACTGTAGACCTTTGTTTTGGTCGTGGGGACCCTACGGACTAAAGGTCAAACACCTCAAATTTCTTAATAATTGCTATTGTGATTAATAACAAGGGGGCTGGTTCTTTTTTTGCCCAAATGTTAAGTAAAAGCAGTCAACGGAGAAACGCAGAAAAAATGCCTTGCGAATTAGGTCCAATAGATTTTTTGGTTAGTGTAATGATAATATTGTAAATAACGGTTGATGTAAATAAAAGTTGTGATTTTCTAAAAAAGAATGAATCAAATTAAATAATCAATGATACATAACTATCTATTCACTCATCGTATTCTAGGCGTACCTTCTAAACATTCCTTCATGGGACTGGAAGCAAGGCGACGACGTCATCTGTCTGGCGGAGCTGAAGCTGGGATTCATCGCGCAGAGTTGCCTCGCTCCCGGTTTCTCCACGATGATGGCCAATCTGTTTGCCATGAGGAGTTTCAAAACGGTCAGATTCTTTTCAACTATCCACGTCCATGTCCTCGTAAAAAAATTATAAAGTAGAACTACACGATTAGATTTTTTAAATGATAATGTTTGAACTTTACTGATAGTCCGTTTAGCAAATCGCAGCGAGGATTCACTACACTGAACGAACGTTCTGAACCTGCGAATGTATGTATGCGACTTAACATGCTCTATGCGGAATTTCCACAGTCCCAAGAGATGGCTATATGGACTAATGACTACATGCGAGGTACCGGGATGGAGATGTACACGGAGACACTAAGCAGTACGTTTATCGGGATGCTCTTCAAGCAAGCTGCCGAGTAAGTGGGGGGGGAGAAGAAGCTTGGGAGGACAGTGCATCACATCCCATTCCGCCGGTTCAAGAACGACCGACATCACCAATAACAATCGCAACGCTTCCCTTCTAATCTCATCACCTTCCGTCTTGTTATTTTTTGCCAGCTTCCTTCCGTGACATTTTTATCTTAACCTGACGGTCGGTATGGGTTTTGAACAAAGCTATCGTCGCTGCGCAAGTTTAGAATAGAAAATGATGCTTTACAGCCTACTAACATTACTTTAGAAATCTAACTCTAGGTATAGGCTGCGGTTGGTTCCGCGAACGCCAATAGGTTTGGTCCCGTTTGGTCCCGTTTGACACTGGCTGTGACTAACACGGCACGAGCTTAGCGTCTCCCATTGATTGATTGCAGTCCCCCGACACACAAGCTTGGCAGAACGATTACCTGCAGGGTACCGGCTGTGAGATGTACACGGAGACACTGTCCGCCTCCTTCACGGGGATGAGCTTCCCACAAGCGAGCGAGTAAGGCTGCCCACACACTGGGCCTTCAGACATCCAGCACCGTAGTCGATGTGTGCAAATACCCTAACCCCAGCCCCTGAATGCGCACTAATCAAACTCACAAGTAGACATTAGGTCATAAGTAGAAGGTCGACAAACGTAGATTCTTATCTTATATGGTGTTTGTTAGATTTATGTATGTTGTACTTAATATATGTACATAAACACCGATCTATTGCATGTCAGAAAGTACATTCGATTTAGATCGTTTTTGTTAGAACCAAATTTAGTTATATTATCCAGCTCGAGTCTTATTTCGGCCGAAAGTTTGGTATGTCGCAATTTACCGAAAATATATGCCAAAAGTTCAATTTTTAAATGATAATCATTTAAAAAACTAGACGTTCATTAAATTGTATATATTTTAGATTCCATCAATGTTTACAATTTTAAAGGCCTGTCAACTGTTGTCGTCTTTTTAATGTGGTACTGTAATCAATTTAGTTACTAGAATTAAATGGCTTTACTTAGATATCTTCCGCTTCTGCTTTTTGCGTATCTCTATTTTTTCTATACCAACACATCTCATTTTAACTTTCTTCACTTTTATACTATGCATTATTATCAGAATATGTTTATTTTTGAATATACATTGCTTTAAAAAAAATTGCACTCTGAGGAAACTTTCACTATAGAAAGCTAGTGATAGATTGATTGACATTTGTAACATTGTTAGTTTAAAGTACAAAATTAACTACAGAATATATCGCTTAGTAGTTCTAAAATGTTTTAACTTAATAAAATAAAATTAAATAAAATTAAAATTTATAAACACAAACCAGAGCATATAACTTTATAGCTATGTAGCACGAATGTAGTTTATGTACTAGTTTTGGAGTTAAACTACGACATTCTAATCTAAGAATATATTTTCGAGAATCATTTTAATCGATTAGTTTTATTGACGAGATAAGAATACATGTTCTCAGTTTACATGGCTCATAGCGGCCATGTAAACTGTCATCATCATCATGAACGGTTCGCTGTATGTATGTAGTTAAATTATATTTAAAGTCATTGCAGTTTCTAATTATTCAACTCTTAATATAAAAATTCCTCAGGTAACTATTACCAACGATTTATAATTTCATGGCTCTTAAATGTAATCGTATTAACTGATGAATTTGATAAACTTTCTTAATTATTTGCTGTACTTTACCTTTACTTACAAAAAGAATGGATTCATTTAAATTTGAAAACAATAAAAATAAATGATAGTCGTATGAACAGAAACGTCATAAACGGACCTCGTTTTCCGCCAGATTGTGTTTTACGAAGCTGAAACTCCTCCTGCTGGCGATCGAGATTAAAGGCGAGGAGGGAGCGGACAGCAAGATCTCCATAAACCCGCGAAATGCCAAGATCCACGCGAACACGCAAGGTTTCTTTATAGCGCAGTCAGCTGACGAAGTAAAGAGGTAAGTCAAAGACAAACTTCAGTTCAAATTTCCTCTAATTCCTCTAGGTCTGTTCCGAGGTTTTTCTACAAAGCAATATATATTTCGACAGCACATTAGATATGCCTAAATGAAAAATAAACTGACGATCAGCAATCAGTAATATTTATATAGAAAAAAAGCCTGCAAACTTTGACTTCTTTATGAACGTTTTCTCGTCATTACATCTCCCTACTTATATCATTCATCATCAATCCTCCCATTATAACAATATCATACTAACGATTTTGTTTATATTATGTTTCTATTCGCTGTTTACATTTTATTTTTCTTTTATTCCAGGGCGTGGTATTATTGTAAGGCTTGTCACGAAGACATTAAGGACGAAACACTTATCAAGAAATGCAAATGCAAAAACTGTAAGATCTTTTTAATGTTATTGGAAGTCTGTCTAATAATTTGAAATTCTCAATATTATTATATATTAAGTTAACTGACATAATCTTTTCAAGGAGTTGCGTTGTCCACAAGCGGATGTTTTAAATATGTTGGTAACGAATGATTCTGTGACATACTTTCTGGTGATAACCTTCTCGAGTCGCAATTTGTTTTTTTTTTAACTGTCACAAATTGTCACACATTGCTGTCTTAACTAACTGATAGATCTGCCTTAATTTTTCACATACACTAAAGACTCTTGCCGCAGCCAATTTTCAACACAATACACTGTATATTTATATGTGAGACATTAACGTTATATTCGGCTAAACTTTTAGTGACCGCCCACCAGCGGAAGGTTGGAGCCGACATAGGTAACTTGCACCACACCTAACCCTACGGATTGACGTTTTACATTTTTTTTTGTGTCTATTAAATTTTGAGTTGCTTTAGTGGTGTTGCGTCTGTACCACACAGACTGGATCGGTTGCAAGGCGTGCTCGTTCACGATACCCAATATTTAGCGATCATTGTACCTACGCTCTTGAATTGTTACCGTCACAACCTGATAAAGCACTCTGACACTCCACCGTTCCTATATGGCTTTTGAGAATCCTCCAGCTCTATTTTGTTCAGCATTGAAAGCGTTTAGTGCATCATACAATGTTATATGGACACGACGTAAATCGAGTGTCACGTATCGTCACGATTGGATCACTATTAATCGCTGTATTCGTATTTCGAAATCAAAAATTAACAATATAAATTGATATGGTGCACTTAAGACCCGCGCACAAGCAGCATTATGCATGTATCTCAATTATGTAGATTTGATTCGCAAAATGCAATTCTGCACAATCATTGTCCCAGAAAACACTTAGAGTCAAGCGTTTCCCGATCCACGAAAGCATGTCTCAGAAGTCCGAGTGTATCGATCGCTAAAGTTGCCTCGTGATGGGTGGAGCTTCCAATCGGATGCTTTTAGAACAGTTGCGGCTTATCTGTGTTGAAGAGAGTGACTAACTCGTAAACAGTCCAGAATACGGCCGCTTCTCATTACATCAAAGAAATCTTACGGGTTCAACTGAAGCGAAGGGAACCAGCCAAGTCTGATATGGTCCAGTCTTTCAATTGATCTCGTCAGATGTTTCATTGGATTCCCCTATCACCTACCGGACGGGTGCACCGATCCGTGTGTGTCAGCTTAACGATTTTTCCAGATGTCGGAATGATGATGATGCAGTCCGGAATGGTGAAACAAAACCTTAACACGTATCGAGATATCGACGATGGTACGAACAGAACGCGTGCTATCAATACAGATGTATCTCACAATATGCACTCACTCGTTCGCTAACTAACCCCCACTCTTGAACTTACCATGACTAATTGGTTTTCAGTATACGCTAATTCTGATCGGTACGCAACTGAGGTTCTGGCGGCGCTGATATCACAACTAACTTTTCCGCTTTAACAATAACAGGGCAGGAACCGAAGTTAGAATCTAGGATGAATTCAAGATCGACTTTGATTACTGAAACGCTTATTTGCTTCCACTCGCTTAAATTTCTCGTGTTGTAACCGTTTTCAAATTAACGATAAACGTCTTATAAGTCGATGTGAGCTTTGGTAATCAAAAGCCGACGTCATTTCCTTAATCAGTCTACAGACCGCCTCCAGCTTAGCGTCGCTGTCTGCATAACGCCTTTAACTGCGTTGTCTACTTGTCATAACTCCTAACGCCTCTAATTATAATAATACCGATTAATTGCAAATGTTAACAGTGAATCATTAAAATTGTTTCTCGGTTCAGTGGCCACATTCAGGAAAGGCGTACGAGCCGTCCAGATGGTCGGAAGGGCAAGTACGTAATTTTGACTAAAGCTCAGTGTAATTGTAAATGTGCTGTTACCACAAACAGTTGCGACGGCGACTGTACCCACTGATGAACATATAGCAAATTCGTGCCGTCATCATTGTCTTGTCCACGTTACTTTATGTGTATTAATTGAAACGAATAGATGTCTCCTTAGCGTATGTAAACGAGAGACGTGTTTTGATGTAATATTATATTTGGTGTTGTAATTATTATTATATTTTATGATCGATTAATACCTCTATAGGTGTATTTTTTATATATTTGACTCCTATAATGCATCGATAGAGATTCTGATATTGATGTTGTGAGATGTTTATGCGCTTTTAATTGAATATATTATTTTTATTTTTCTGATTGTTACCGCCCAGTTTAGGGAGCGTTTAAATTAAACTAGATGGCCAGCCATCGATAGTACCGTAAGGAAATCGCAGTGCCCCGTTCACTGCATCCGTTCCCGTCGATAATCATGGTATACTTATTACATGGTCTCTTTGTGCCCCCATATCATACGATTCCCAATTTCATTACCATTTAGCCCCTCCATTTTAACACTAGCCAGCTCTAAGCTAACGTCACTTTTGTAAGCCTTTTCATCACTGATATCATTAGCCTAAAATAGTTCAAATTGTCGACTGAGGCATTAATATTTTTATCATTTAATCGATTTAACAAAAACCTTTCACATAACTAGTTCACAGCTTGAAAGTTAGATTTTTAATGGATTTCTTAGATTTGTTTTGTGTCTGTTGCATGTGAATGTGATGTGTAGTTTTTAAAGATTTTGTGTATTTTGATGGACTAACTTTCTTTTTTTTTTGGTGTTTGTATGTTTTTTTTAATGTTTGTGATTTCACTACGGTTTCACTTTGTTCAATAAAGTCCATATTTAAATATCTCAGAAGTGTATGATTTTTTTAATTGTTTGATATAATCCTGAAATTCGAATATAGATTTAAAATAGTTGTAAATATTTTGGCATCGAGAATCAAAGCATCAAAGCTTCCATTGACACAGGTATGGCGATAGTTAAATATTACTTTTCTCAAGTACGGAATATGTTTGTGTCCACAAAATACTTCAATTTTAAAGAAATTAATTTAATAGATCGAGAAGTTAATAAAGGACAAAGTGAAACTGAGCAAGTTAATTCATTCATACGAGACGTATGACGCGCGACCATACAGCGGTCGGGCGCAGTCGACTTGCGTTGTGTACGTAGGTGATCGATCGAGTGGTGTATCGGAATGCGAAATTGTGCTGATGTTTTGCAGATGACCACCATCCTCCCCCCACCTTCACGCCGCCAGAGTTGCCCAAGAAGGTCCATGTTCGAGGTACATCACAGGCCCAAGGCCGGAGTGGTTTTTTATTTCTCTCTCATCTTTATTTTACTTTCCCGCCGACGGCCCTCACACGATACAGCCAGCGCTGCTTTACCAACGGGTTACCGATGATCTGCACTTAGTCGCTTTGACACGCCTACTCACCGAGCACTACGATCGGCGTAAGCGCCTCGAGATCCGCGGTTTCGCTATCATTAGGCATGATCCCAGCTAACTAGAGCAATCATGCAGTCGCTAGAGCGAGCGAAACTGCCTTCCCCACCCCCTGAAGTTTTAGACCGAACCTCCGAATCTCACCGTTCGAAACTAGCTCTCTCACAATCCTATCACTAACTCTCCACTTGCAACGATGAAATCAATACCTGAACAAAGAACACACGAATTATGCTTCTTGGTTAACTCTAATGCGGGCATGCTCATCGTATCCGGTTGGTATCCTTGCATCGAGTATTGCGAGATCCCCTCATAGCATTGCATTTGCTCGATGAACCGTTATCCTGAATGCACATTGGTACGCTTCTGTTGTAGTTTAAATTATTGTTAACGAATGATATACATACCTACTAATAATATATTTATATGTTGTTTACTCTAACGCTTCATAATTAACTATCGATTGTTGCCCTTCAGGTGAAGTAGCAAGGGAAAGAGGAGAGGATATTAGTTGTGAGTATATCTTAACCTTTATATATTAGACGCCCTCTTCTTGCTTCTATCTCAATCTATTCTCTTCTGTAACGCATATTTATCTATACGTATCAATAAATAAAGGTAATGTATCGCTTTTTTATGAAAGTTAATGACAAAACGAGTCGGACACCTGATATTGCAAGGAAAACGGTTGCCGATAATGACACTATCAAAACATATTACGACTACAAAATTATTACGACATGGCAATACTCGTTTAAAATTATTTAATAAATGTCATCATCGATTTCTTATAGTGGAAAAAATTAAACACAACTCATCGTCGTTTGATAATTATGATTAACACTTTGTGATTAAAGTTTACTTGAGTACATCTCATATTCCGAATAATTCAATAGTTTACGTTTATCATAATCTTTTAAATTCGCATCTTCCATATGGACGCGGTACATGCCACATTTTATGTTTATTTAATCTATTTTTGTCTATTCGTATTTTTAATCTTGGTGTGAATGTATTCTTCAATATCATCCCTAACATATTTTATAAATCAATAGTGTAACTGCCATGGATTTCAGAATTAAAACTGGTGAAATCTTATAATAATTCCTTTACATAAATAGAATACAATTATTCAAATGATTAGTTACAACGAATTCAATTGTTCACAATATTTTTTTTTAATTTGATTTAATATTTGATTAGTAAATATCTGCATTCAATAATATTGTAGATTATTTTTGCCGACTAATGGAACATTTTGACCGGTTTGATAGAAATAAGTACATAGCAACTATAAGTGGTTCTAGTTTAAAAAAATATTGACCCAAATTTTGATTGGAATCAGTGATTAACCGGAATCACCGAGGGGCGGCGCCGAACGCGCTTCTGTCTCCAATGGCCAACCAGCTGGTGAACACCACAACCACGCGACAAGTCAACAAGGTCAAACCCAACGTGAATAGGCCACCACCGGAAACGTAAGTCTGACACCCGTTGATAACGTAACGAACTTCCGACACACCGGAAGTGATGTCGTCACAGTTTTGACAGTTCAAAAATAGCGGGAATCGTACGAACAAAGTCGTATGAACTGTTTTGACTCAATTTTAATTTTATTACGTTATAAGTTTTTTTTTTTTTATCGAGGTATTACAAATCCTATCGCAAATATTAAGTTTTAAATAAAGTATTCTGTATAGTATTCTTTCCTTATTTCGGAAAAAAATTGATAAGTTTAATTACCTATAATGTTTAACCTCGTGTCCGCGTAATATTTTTCAGGTTAGATTTCTATAGAAACCGAAACGGCTTCAATGATTTTAATATGTATTATAATATATAC
>DWHQ01000523.1:0-13639 GCA_018247955.1 Eurytides marcellus marcellus | reverse complement strand
ATATAAATTAGGTTATTTATTCAAGTTGTTTATAACAACATTAAATCAAGAGTTTGGCGCATTGACCGTTTGATGCAGATGCTAAGCTGTTGGCTTCGGCGTCACAGGTCGTGGGTTCGATTCCCACCCGGGACAAGTATTTGTACGAACTACAGATAGTTGTTTCGGATCTAGGCGTTTGTCCGCGTGAAATTTATATTTGTAAAACGTCTTTATAATACAAGATATTTCTATCTTACAATAGGCACAGCGGTTTGAAAAAAAAAAGAGACAAATGTAGGCCTAACGTCTATCGTTATTCACGCTAAAATAAATAATGATAAAAATACGTATTCGTCTCGAGATTTGTCATCGACTTCGTGTCCTTAATCGATTATGAAGTTATTTGCATATTCAGTTTTCAATGTCGCACCACTCGCGACTCACTTCCTGCATCGTTTCAGTTGTTTTACTCGTTTCTCGTATGTTCTTCGGTAAAATTACCTCAGTCTGTTGTGAATAGATAACGATGAGATATTGTTATTCTGTGGAATAGAAGTTAATAAGAGTCTCATTGAGTCGTTAACTTGACCACCTTACAACACAGTAACCATCTTTGAAAGTTAACTATGCAACATCGGATCTTTTTCCATGGATATTTTGTTTCACGTCTTATTTATCCAAATTATTACGTTTAATTATTTGAGCCGATAACCGACACATATGTATGTGTAAGCTTTATTTCCGTAAATAAGCACTAAAAGGCGATCGATATCGACCGAAGGTTTTTTTGAAAGAGTTTACCTATTTATGATTTGACGAATAAAGAGTTTGATTGAATATATTATTACAAAAATTAGATATCCGCAAGTCTCTCTAATATATTTCACCCTCAACATCATCATCAACGCAATAGGTTGTAAATAGGGGTACAAAGTTTTCGTTTTGTTTTTTTTTTCACATCTTAAACATATCTCGACGTCAAAACTTACGTCATTCTGATTAACACAGTCTATGTGACGTCACAAAATGGCGGACAGCGGGAAAAACGAGCGAAGGTTCGCTCTATTTTAATGGCGGAAACTAGTTTAATATGTTTTTTATTCCCATAACCGGTTTTGTTCCATATACCATGTTATATTTTTTTTACAAAATCTAGTGGGATTGTTATGGAATAATATATGTTACTATTTGAAATGTGTAATTGTAACGATATTTTTCCACCTAAGAGGGTTACAAATTTAACATGTAAACCACCGTGTCAGTTTATATGTTTATCTGTGGCATTTTAGCTTCGAAGAGAATGGTCCGATTTTTTTTCTTTTTTTTATATATAGGGTGTTTTTAGCTAAGTCAAGAATTTTTGTTCAATCGCTTGGAGGCTAGTACCTTTTTTTTGTATTTGGGGATATGAAAACATCTAGATAGAAAATATAATTTTACTGTTAGGATGTCGCAAATTTCGCAGTTATTATTATAAATTAACATTCTTGCATTACAGTTTTACTTACCTTGCGTTTTTGCATTTTTGCTCCTTTCTTGAATACTTTTAGGTTCTATCAGACTCAGTTTCAGAGCTGAAACGTCAGTATTGGAATAGTTGGATTATCCGTTCGTAGATTTAACTACTATTTTAAATCAAATTATATTAAATATTCAAACTGTTAAATGTATATACACCTTCAATAAGAAATTACCAAACATAAGTCAACTGTGTGTGTGACAAGTCTGATAACTCCAAACCTGATAAACCCTGAAACTGAGTTTGCTGACTCATATGACTTAGAATGTAAATATTGACAACATTGAATTGAATCCCTTTTAATGTTTTATGTGAGTAGGTAGTCGTCAGACCTGATGGTCATGGATCTGATTACAGCACCCTATGTAAAAACCTAACACGCTTGACAGGTTGCGGTGGCGTTGTTATGAGACTTATTGTTGTTTCTGTAAGACTGGATCCGGTTTTAAAGTAATAATTATCCATCGCAGTATATATTAACACTAGGCCATGTACGCTGTTTGGCTGTCTTGTTTTTTAAATTTGCATCCTTTTTGAGTTATTTTTGGGTTGCGCTCATCTTAAATTTATAGTAGGATCTCGATTATTCGAACAACGATCTGGACATCCGATTATCCGGATTCATATCACATCTGTAATTGCTGATGTAAAAGTATTTTGACTGCAAAAATTTTACATGTTACGACAAGTTTATTCCATAAGAATGTGTCTTTTCTAATAATCTAATCCTTCCGGAGCAATTTTGTTTTCGGCCGACACACTCCTGTCCACGATAAATTCATCGCCTGACGGAATATATTCTGAAAGGTCTCACACATTCTTGTCTCCTAAGTACAGGTGAACTCTTTTTTGATGTTGTAAAGGCCTTTAATAAAGTTTGGCACAATGGCTTGATCTACAAGTTGTTTGTGTTCAAAGTACATAAACAGACTCGTATACATCATACGGGCCTTCTTGTCAAACCGCTCTTTTCGATATCGAAGAGGCCATTCTTTCTTTGAGCCGCCCCTTAAGGGCAGGAGTCCCTCAGGGCTATGTACTCTCTTCCATTCTGTTCTCACTCTACACGAGCGTTATGGCATCAAACTGGATATATTATCTTATTTTATCAAGTGTAAAATATTTTCCGAGTTGAAAATAAATAACTAAGCGAATCTAAATATATAGAAAATGAAGTAAGTTGCTACAAGTGCTTTATGTCACATGTATAACATTGTTTGTAATATGCATAAAAAGGTATTCAACGTTATTGTTTAGCCATTAACACAACGCTGTATTTTTTGTTTTAGCCTAATGGAGTTTGAAGGTTGTTCTTATAAATAATGGTGTAAAATATCGTAGTAATATGTATAATAATTAGTAGTTGGAACGAGCACAATGTCAACTCAATGTCACATTTTTTTTGCAAGTAAGACACTTGAAAAAAATAAACACATTTTAATACAATGAGAGTGCTAAAATAAACAAATTACTAAAATACTGTATATCTTTATATATTCTTTAAAACCCAAATTTCGTTTGGATGTCTCGTTACATATACTGAGAAAAATCGTTAATGTATAATCTAATTGTAAATGTATGAATTTGTTTTCTAGTTACGTAACTCGGTACTCGAACACAAAAATTATTTGTTGCCATTATAACATTACTTCACAAACGTTTCAAAGAACGGTTGGAGTTTTTTTATTTAAATAAAGGGATCAGGTTTTGATCTTTATCAAACTCAATATAACCGTAAGGGCCATTTAAAATGTGGTGGTGTAGCCTAAGTTAACTATGACATTAGAACATGAATCATTTTAGTTTGTCTCCTGATCAAAGTCCAAGGTTGGAAACATCCGAAATTGAAAATCCAAAAAAAAATATGCGATAAAATTCGTCTTAAATCTTTTTCGTAAATATCGTGTGTGTATACGTGTATAGATTATTATCGATGTGATTTATTTTATGAGATTTAGTAACGAGACAAGCTAGTTGGGCACCTAATGGTTAGTTATGTAATATAAGAATTAAACTTTAACTTTATTTTAGTCGCTCATTAATAAGTGTGTGAATTAGTGTTAATGCAAGCACATTTGGTTACGTATACCGGACCCCGAAATTACGAATACCGGACCCCGATGTACGTAGCCGACATTCTCTCAATTTTAAATTACATTAAAATTAAAATTTTGACACAACACGCATGTCCTCATGGGTGACCCCGGGACCCAGGACGTAGGGTCTATCCAATTCGTGGAAACTAGCATTTCCACGAATTCCGTGATCTGATGAAGCTTTATAGAGCCGCATAGGCTAAAAGCATCAACGACAGTCGAGATAAGATAAGAGGATAGCCTTGTAAAAAGTCGGTCCCAGCTTCTTGTCAACGCCATCTAGCAGTGGTTTGGAGGTCGTTATTAAGAGGTCGGTTTAACGTCACTGCCTCTGCGCCTGATCTCTCTCCGGTCGTGTCTGTTATCCGTGCCAGCGGGCTATGAGAGTAAAGGAAGAGCGAGTGCCCCTGTGTCTGTACAAACGCTTGTGCACTATAATATATCCTACGCACTTGACTAACCTCTTGTAGATTGGCCGCCTTGGCAGGGATCGGTCGGGAGGCAATTTTTATTGTGCTACTACACGAGACAAATATTTGTATCATCCACAAATGATTGTCCCGAGTGTGGTTGTTTACATCCTTGATTTCATGTTTGGGGAAACTGCTGCGACTCAGTAGTTTTATCTCCTGGTGTAAGAGTTTCTCAATGAAACATTGTTGATCAGCAAACATGGTAAACCCGTTTGGGTTATTTGTGTGATATTCTATAAAACTACTTCATATGGATATGTATGAATGAGTGAAAATAAATATCAAAAGAGAATCAAAACAAGGAAAATAATTAACTTTATATCTAATATACCCCATTTTAATTGAGCCCGTAAAAAGAAGAGTAATTCTGGGAGCCCTATTATGACCGATAAAGCATTACGATTCTAAACAATAACGTAATAAAATATAAACCGTACTGGATAAGAGATTTTTTACGACACCGATACGAATTAACATTAATTTGATACATCAACTCTTGCAGAATATTATAATAATGTTCATTCATAGATAGTGAGTTCATAGATTTATCATTCAATATTTCCTATAAAATATTGATAATATTTTAAAAGAAAAATCTTACTAAAACAGTTTAAAACTTTAAACCTCGCATGTACATAACTATAACTGTTATGTTAAGAATATTTTTTTATGTGTTTGCTAGTAAAATACAAAATAGTCATCGAAATGAAAACAATGTAAGAAAGATGTATTACTAGAACTTCTCAAAGCATCTGCTACGTTGTAAAGACGATAGTAAAATCCATTGAGGCGAAAGAACATAGTCCCGAGATCGTTTCAGCAGATTTTATTACACTGCGCGTTGTCTTTATTTCCCTCTTCTCACTGTATAAGAGCATGTTAAACGAACGCAGATAATAAGATTGCCCTATAAAACTTATGCTAAGCTCATAAACAAGTAAATTACATACCATTGAGTGGTAAAAAAATTATACAAATTTTTATTTGATAAACGATTAATTAAATTAACTAAAACGATAATTCCAAAATAAAGATAGTATAGTCCAAGATTATATATTCTTCTTTATAAACGAGCAGAGTTTCGACTTAACTAAATGTATATTCGAGAATAATGCTCAAAATTAATCTACCATGCTATTTATACATTTACCCCCATTGTTACTTAACGAAAGTGTGGCAATCAAAAAGGAATTAATGTTATGACGACACAATTTTCATATTAATTGGCGTTAAAGCGTATAAGCTGACGTTACATAACCTAAAAAAATGTCTAAACAACTTAATTTTTATTTTCACACTTATAGACCAATACAGTCTGAATAAGTACTAGAAAAAAAAATATATGTTTGATGGTAATCTAAACAGTACTTTTATATTTTACTTATTTCATGACCATAATGGATATAGTCTATTATGATGTTAATTAACGTATTAAAGGTTTCTTTTTTGGAATAGGCGGCAGACAAGCAAGCGGTCCACCTAAAGGTAAGTGATCGGCGCTGCTCATAGACATTCGTAACATAAAAGGCAAATTCGTTGCCTGCCTGTAAGGTGGGAATTTTAGGGAGAGGGAGGAAGGGAGCGGGCCACCTGCCACCTCACTCACCGGACGAAACGCGGAAATACAAACAATTCCACTTTACATTTGATATGAACTGTGATAACATAACTCTTTTTGGGACAATCAAATAAAAATAAAAAAATACAAATTGGGCATTTATTACCTTTCATCTGGCTTTACAATAGTCATCATACAATACCAGAAATACATCAATATTATGTTCAATAAGTCCTTATAGATAAGAAAGATGAAATGTGGATCAAAATAGTTACTAATATCATAATTAGAAAAATGTTCAGTATTATCTTTTAAGGATAATACTAGACTATAAAAGGAACCTGATATCAGTAATTATCTTAGTCTTCTTGCACAAGCAAAACCCTATTCTTATCAACCCTAACATTTGGTGCGCTTTTTAATTTCTTTATAAATTTTTCAGCAATTCTATCATCAACATCATTTCCAGTTATTTCTTGATATTCACCAAGAACCTTCTTCTGCAGTCTTTTGAAAGGCACTTCATTGTCTTTCTTCTGTAAAACTGATATTATAACTGCATGCCAGTCGAATTGCTCCTTTTGGTTTCCAGATTCTTCATTTTTAGCTACATTTTGATCATGTAGTGACAAACTAACTTCATCAGGTAGAACTTTTGGTTTCTTTTGCTGAACCTTCAACTTAGTTGTATTTTCATTTTCAACATCATTATCAACAACTTCAGGAATAGTATTGACAGTGTCTTGACGTTTCCTCTTTTTATTTTTATTCTTTCCTTCAGACTGAATTCCATTTTCAGCAGCATTAACATCATTACCTTTGTTTTTATTCTTCTTATTCTTCTTTTTTACCTGTGTCTCATCAATTTCTTCTTCTGCAGGTTGTTGCTCAACGCTATTTAATTCAGCCTCATACTTCTTCTTTTTCTTTTCTTCCTTGCGCTGTTTCTTTGACATTTTCTTCTCTGAACTATCACAACCACCATTTACTTCTGGAGATTCATCCTTATCCACCCCATTTTCACCTGCAACATCTTCGTCTTTCTCATCACCATTCTGCAATTTGTCATCTCCATTGGTTTCAGGTACTTCATTCTGGTCTTTATCATCAGCATTCCCATTAGTACTAGATACACCATTCTTTTGATTTTGGTTTTTATTTTGAGAAGTCAAATTTGATAATTCTGAAAGCTTAACAGATATCAAATCCCAAGCCTGATCAATGTCTTTAATGTTGGTCTTATGTCCGCATACATTTTTGACGAAATTAATAAACTTTGGTTTCTTTCTAGGAGTGTTGTTATGTTTGCTAATTGTTTCGATAATTCGAAGAGCATTAGGAGAAGCACCTTTTGCTTCATCTAACACAGATTGCAACATCTCAACCCATGCATTTTGCTTTTTCTCACCTTTCTTTTCCTTAGCAGTAAATCCTTTTCCTGAATAGCGTTCTTCCTCTGTTATGCATTTAATATGGGCTTCATAATCATTACCCCTGAAAATAAGAAATTCAGATTAACTTTTTTTCTTAACTAACTTTTCAAGATTAATAATGTTTATATTTAAGAGCTATCTCTAATTATATCATTAATACATCTTTTAGGAAATTAAGTGGCAAGACAAATTAGTAGTTTGCCTGATAGTTAACAATACACTTCTCCATAACTAAACCTACAATAATTCGACCTACACAAGTTAAAAATATAGATGTAAAATGGTTTCTTTATATGCTAAATAATTCCACTAGTGAGACTGCACTTCAGCCTAGAGCACAGAAAAGCTTAAACATTACTACCTGGCAATGGACTTTTTAGCAAAGCTGTGGTCGCTTGACTATGAAATTATGAGTCAAACTTAAATTACTTAAAAAGGATATCCAATTTAAAAAATAAGTGGGTTCTCCAAGCATACAATCGTTTACAAGAAATTTTGCACAATCAGGTACTTTCCTCAATTAACTACATACATGTGTGTGTGTCTTGTAAATAACTTTGAGGGTATTGTGTATATGTAGTGTGATATCTCACAATAGTATCTTCAAAAAAATAAAACCAATTACTCAACGCAATATGATTGTTATTGCCCTCTGCAAGCCTTAATTCTATATATAATTATATATAAGAAGTACTTACAAGAAATCTTTAAAACAATCCATACATGACAAGTTTGGGGTACGGTTGCGGCATTTTGTGAGATAATGTTTTTCAACTTTTGGCTTTTGTACAGATTCACCGCAATGTCCACAAGTGAAAACAACCATTTCTACTTTGTTATTACAAAAAATCTATCGTGAACTAATTGTTACAGATCGGTGAATACATATAAACATAAACTATGTCAAATTTAGGCAAATATAAGTATTTATCACTTTTAACACTGTGTCGTGCGATTATACGTTTATATTTATCGTGAAACACGTGTTAAACATAAACTGATGTAATGTCAGACCATCACATTCACAAAACACACAAATTTGATCTATTTTTTAACTTGTAAATTTTATTTTGACATTTTCGTTCCTTATCAAGTAATTACTAGAGAGTGTTAATCGATGACTTCTGTGTGATGATGTGATATAAACCGCATTTATAATTTTTAAATTAATTTTAGTATCATATTATTTCCCACAATATTATTTGAAAGAATTTAAGAATTTATTAATTTTACCCAATAAAACTTGTATCCAAAATGTTTTCAACAGAATACATCTGTCAACATTATTGCTTTTAAAATATTACATGGTAAACTAAACCACTACAGTTTAAATTAATTAAGAAACAATATAAAAAGAAAAGAGAAAATAAATTTCAATATATCCTTTATCTTCGTTTACCTAACATTGATAACACTTCACATTTTCTATTTCAAATACCTAGGCGTAAATACCTTAGACAATCTTCTTACATTCCAAAGCCATATAAAATCCATTACATGTGTTTCTAGCAAAATGTGGTTGAAACGCAAATGACATTTAAACAAAACTTTCATCCGCCTCATTATATCATACACAAAATGTTTGCTTCAAGCCATTTCAAATGGTACAAAATGAATTCTTTTGTCTTTTTGCCGCTTTTGAATCACTTATGTTCGGCTGTTATTATTTAAAAAACGAGCATCCGCCCGGTTGTTATGTTGGAAATTTCAAATGGGAGTGATTGATCATATTGTTTCAGGGTTAAGATAAATTTGATGGCTAATACTTTTCTAGGATAACTTTCCTATCGATTGCAATACAAGCTTAGTTTCAAACCTTGTTTCGTAGGCCCCTTAGATCATGGATCCAGAACTTTGTTAAACGTATTATACTTCTAACGTCAACAAAGGTCGCCAATTTTTAGCGGAGTGGACTTCGTCACCATCTCGTCGTCATGCATCAACTATGTTATTTCTTCTGAACCCACGAACGAACTACCCACGGGCTTTTTCCGAGGAAGCTCGATAAACCGTCAAACTAACAGTTTACTACCACGTACACAAAAATAATGTCAATCGCATTTTGCCTTAATATTTAAATACGGTAAAAAAAATAAGTATTTCATCTCTGTATCTCTTTATAGTCTGTAATCTACTTTTGAAGTTTCGATAACCGCAAACCGCAGTTTGTTATGGGTGTGTCGTTTAGTGAATTATTTTGCTTTGTAACAATTTAATGTCACAAATTTGAATTAAGTTATGTTAAAAACTAACGGAAATATCAATTGCTCATAAATATGGTAAAAATGCTTGTTTTATTATCAGCGTTACTGCTTACGGGTAAGAAAAATATTGGTTTTATTTATTACTTCAAACAAAAGCACAAATAGAGCAGTTTATGTTAATTGCAGACATATCCATATAAATTATTTATCTAATCTAAATCTGCAAATTTTTGATAAATTTATATTCACCTTCATTATTCAATTTTATAATTACATATAAATAAACCGTAATTTTAGGAATAGCCCAAGCTAGTTTTTATTATAATGATAACTTATCACAAGTTTTACTGCAAAAAGAAAAGGATAAAAGTCGTGAAGTTGTGACTTGGTGCACAACTTCGGTATTAGAACAAGAAAAATGTGAAAAATTGACAAAATCTGCTATGCAAGATAAAGGACTTTTTGGAGATGATTACATTGAAGTGGCTTGCAAAAGGGTAATTTTTTTTTAACTCTCCATACTTCCATTTTTCAATCAATTAAATCAATCTAACCTTCATCAACTCACTTGTATTTCATCCACTATATTTTTAGTTCCTCACAAATCTTAAAAAATATATTGTTTTATAGTTACTTAATATGTATGTAAGATATCACAAAACAATTAGAAGCTGATTACATACATTATGACTAGCTAAGTAACAATCTAGTTTCAATATTGTGTCTATTTAAGACTATAAGTGATATGATAAAATTACACGAACTTGTACTCCCTTTTTCCTACTGATATCTTATTTTATGAATTAAACATTTTTTTTATAGGCATTTGACACTGAAGATTGTATGATATGGGTTGACCAAGGAGAAGCCTCGCTTTTAGCCCTAGATGCAGGTGAAGTGTACATTGCTGGAAGATATCACTCCCTGGTTCCTATAGCTCAAGAGGTATTTAATATGTATAATACAAATACTTTCACATCAATTAACATAGAGTACATTTAAAAATATAGAAAAGCAGAAGAATGTAGTGTAAGCAGGCCGTTAAAATAAATTAGTGGGAATGTAAAATTTTGCAAATATCAAAATATGTAATCCTTCTATTTAGATCTCACCAATTGAGTACAAAAGCAATGTAAATGAGGAATACTTCTTGTAAAAATTTCAAATTCAAAGAAAAATATATTTTTTTAAAACATTATTATGGTCTGTAATATCCTAAGCAGTAACCATCCAGTGGCTTGGATATCCTGCAATTAATCCAATTTCATGAATTCCTTTGAGTTTATCTCATTGAATAAAAAGTTCATTAATTTGATTTCTTACATGTTATAAAAATAAAATTCGGAAACCATTGGCAGGTAGAAAAAGCAAAGGAGAGATAGAGAGAGGAACAGGTTTCCACTCTTCCCTAATAACAAAAATACAAATCCCATTCTGAAATTACCTCTTTGTCCATTAATTACAATATTTATGGCCAGAATTTCAAATTGTGATGAAGAAGGACCTGGACTCTGACTTAATAAAGACTTAGTTTAAAAGTAGGGCAGAAAAGACTGCCATAAGCTGGTTTACCAGTTTAATTCTGTGGCTGTTTACATAAAATGGAACAATAAAGATATAAAATGATATTTGACAGTGTATCTCACTCATCTTTTGATATTTTGTCCCAGACAATGACTTTTTAGATTCATTATCTAATGCCTTTCTTATCCTCATAAAAAACTATGCTATAATTTTGTTTTCTCAAAATTATTTTCTTTATAATCCAATTAGATTTCATTTTAGGGTTGTACTAATCTTTCTTGAATTTCTTGAAAATTATGCACTGCCTTGAAATGAATGTGATGTTATTATATTCTGGGACTAAACAACAATTTTGAATAACTTTTAACATGTTGATTGATTTGATCCACCCCATGCATAAAAGTCTCTGGGACACTTTTATAAAACTATGTAACAGCATACTATAGCCATCTCTCCATCACATAGGATTAAAAAAATTGGGAATATGCTTGCATCTTCATGATGGTGTTATTAACTAATGACTAAAATTTTGATTTATAGTTATATGGCAATGGTGAACCCTACCAATATTCGGTAGCTGTTGTAAGAAAAGGTAGTCTACCACTTGTGCAACCTGGGACTGGTCTTTATGGGCTGCGTGGTGTAAAAGCATGCTTCCCCGGTGTGGGAGCACTTGCAGGCTGGGTTATGCCAGTACATACGGTAAGTTTTACTAATTTTATAAGTTTCAATTGTTATTAAATTTATGTTTTTTCTTACTATAATCTTTCCAAATTTCCCTTTGATTAGTTGATGCAAGAAGGAGGATTGAAAGTGACAGATTGTAACAATCACGTGAAATCGGCCGTAGAGTATTTTGGAGATTCCTGTGCACCAAACTCCTTAAAGGACATTTATAATCCCATTGGAGATAATCCTGACAAGTAAGAACTTTTTTTTAATATGAATCAATTTTTTACTATATGTTAAGAAATTTATATAGTTAATGCTAATGTTAACTATTTAGGATGTAAACGTAATAGTTCTAAAAGGATTTTTTTTTATTTCTAAGGTTATGTAAGCTGTGTGCTGGTGGTGCTGGTATACGGTGTACATTAGCAGACCCATATGCAGGGTATGAAGGCGCACTCAAATGTCTTGTTGAAAATGGTACTGGTGATATCGCTTTCGTACGGGATACCACTATACAACATGCATTGTTATCACATAAAATACTAGGTAAGTGGATGTGAAAATTTTCAGTTTTAAAAACACTATTTTAAAATAAGGAATAATCCTTTTAAAATGTCAATGTTTGTCTATTAAAATAACTTTAACATTTTTGATGATGATAGTCAGCGTTAAAACGAAAAGATTAAACACAATAAAATTCGTAACCTCTCTGAACAAGGCGTGATGTAAAACTATGCTGTATATGTAGCTTATACAGGTTGATTGGTAAAAGACCATACACATTTAAGGACGTAATAGTTAACGGTCATATATGATCAGCAATATTGCTTAACCACATAGTCAAGTCATTAGTGTAATAATATTCGGAAAATATGGTCACCCTCGAGGTCGATAGCAGCACCCTAAAGAGTCTACGGGGCAACGGGCAAAGGACTACACTGACTGACCGATTCGGAGGTGGTATGGGGTGTGCGAGAACAGTGCCAATGTCACAAGTTAATGAACTTTGATATCTACGCGCGGGTGTCGCACGTAAACATTTTTATTGGATAATTAGGTCCAATTTTAAGTAACTATTTTTTTTACATATTCGGTAACAGAATCGAGTACTAAACACCCTCCTTCAGTATGCACGATCTTTTACCATTCAGCCTATATAACATTTACGAAAAGAAAATGCATTAAATAAATAATTTAGCATACCATTTCGTAATTAAGATAGTCAGGGGCTCACCTTATTAGTTGTTAGCAATGAGCATGGGTTTCCTTAAGCAGCGGTAATCATTTAACATCACGTGAAGCAAATAAATCACCAATATTTTTCGTAAAACCTCCCACTGCAATGCTTGTAGCATACACTTTTTTGTTATAGGTGGGATAAGTGAAGATAGCTTTGAATTAATATGTCGCGATGGGTCTCGCGCACCAGTGACCGAATGGGAAAAATGCAATTGGGGTCGAGCCCCCGCTGACGCAATTGTAACAAGCAGTGCAGCAACTCAGCAGCAACGAAAACGGTACCTGCAATCAAACTCTATGCCTAATTTTATGTTTTCAAACTTTTATTTATTTAACAAAAAATAAAAGAAATCTACGGTGGTAGAGCCATGCATCTACTCCCGCTGCTGAATGGACCGGCTCGAATTGGATATGTATCACAACCTCACAGAAAATCGACGTAAAGTGGAAATGTTTTTGCTTTCGCGTTTCGCTCAGTGAGTGAGGTGGCCGGTGGCCCATCCCCCTCGCTCCCTCTCTTCCTCAACTCTCTACCTCAGCATCCATCCCTTGCCCCTCTCCCCTGCTCTCCTCTTCACTCTTTCCCCTTCCCGTTCTCACTCCTCCTCCTTCCCTCATACAAAAATTCCCACCCTTAAAGGCTGACAACACATTAGCAAGGCGGCGATAATCGATTACCATCAAGTGAACCGCTTGCTTGTTTGTCAGCCTACTCCATAAAAAAAGAAAGAAATGAGAAATATATGTTTTTCATTTTTACCAAAATATTTCAATTTCCCCAATTTTGAGTTTGAACAATATTATGATATAAAATAACTGCCTCCGTAGCCTAGTGGTTTAGGCTCACGCTTTACAAAACGGTGGTCGTGGGTTCGAATCCCGCGGAGGGCAATGACTTTGTGTTGTTGTTTCTTAGTTGGGTTAGGGCATTACGGGCTG
>DWHQ01000522.1:0-13639 GCA_018247955.1 Eurytides marcellus marcellus | reverse complement strand
ATTCGCATATTGTATACTAACTAAAAATATTTTAAAAAAATTTTCCTTAACTTTTTCCTATTCAATGCTTATCAATATGTGCGTTCATATCCATACACATTTTACGATAACATGACATTGACATAGAAACAAAACGGCTCACGGTTCAAACAAAAGACTTGTTGCGTAACACCGGTCCCGTTCGCTGCACATGCTCCTAATTGTATTCAGATTACGCGGGAAGAGAGATAAATTTTACCGAGTCAAGGTCACAGGAGGGTCGAGCCCACCCATTTTCCACCTACCTCCTTCGCACCCTTCGTCTAATGCCGAGATTCTTTTCCCAATCGACTCGTGCAAATGTGACCGGCTGTTGCAGGCCTCAATTGAGGTTTCGTCGACCCCTGTCTCGATGGCTCAATGGCTGGCTTAATTGAGTTTCCACGGATCAACACTTTCCTAATTAAACGCTACTCAATCGTTTCTGATGGGTCTGGCATAGCAGATAGGGCTTTTAATTTATACAAGCATCGCGTCTTGTTTGATTTAAAATTTGATGTTACGTTTAAATACAGTATAATCGTCTTTTTCATTCACCACTAACGATTTTATCATGACTCACTAGTTAGTTCCCGTTGTTGCTTATCTTATATATTTTTACTTCATCTGTACATCCTTCAACCTAATCAGACTCATTAAGTTATTGTTTAGAGATTAGCTACGGAGTATCGAGAATGCCGGTGAAAGCAAGGTCTAATTAAATGAGGGATTCCCGCTGCGCCTTTTGTGCTCATAAGTTATATTAAGCTCCATAAGGAAAGATGTCTGCAAATGCGCATTTTTGTGCTAATATATACTACTACAAAGCTCCATATAAACGCCTTACGTCCTCGGACTAGCGAGCATTGTCATTGCATAGCGCACCGAAGCCATGCGAGCGAAATATACGGAGGCGGCGTCGGCAGTGATCAGTTTAAATGGGTCGTCAGACGCCACAACGTGCTCGGCTTGGCGACGTCTGCCCCCAACTAGGCCGCTCTCGTTATCGCCCTTATGCGCCGCCTCTTACGTCACCACGATGGCAGTACGCCTCGAGTCTATTAGTTTTCATTGTAACGGCACGTTTGACTGCGTAAGCGGTCGGTTTGGTGTAATGGAGCGGTTTTGGTTTATACAAGTAAAGACAAAAAAGAAAGAATATCATTCGTTTCTTAATCGATTTTGTGGAGATTCTTGTTGTTGTTGTGTGTCTTCGAAGTTCGAGTCCCGACAGCAAGTTTGCAATTATAATAAAAAAGGAATCATCTAATGCGGTGGGGAGTTGGTGGCGATATCGCATATAAAAAAATCAGACAAATTGAGTACATCTCATATTTTAAAGTCGGTTAATAATACTTTTTGCGCTACGACTATTTGTCGATTTGGAATAATATCGTTAATAAAGAGATCAATTTTCCTTAATTACAGCAAGCTTTGTCTATATATGAAAAATAACTCGAAATCAAAAACGCACACAAGCGAAAACCATAACCCTCTTTTGCTGAGTTCTGCTGCACTAGACTAACTTAACTTTTTCCTATCCATACACGAACTATTATTTGCCCATAAAACTATCTACATATACATTTGATTAAATTACAATTTATGAAAATAATTGTTTTTTAATATTATCACACTAATAACAGGACAAAAATAAGCTTTGAACTTGTATATTAAATACATGCCGCGACTGTTTATTTTGTTACCGTTCTGTGCGAACGGATTGTAAAGTAATATGAAGGCTCGTTCATAATTTTATTTGTAAACAGACCCTCGCTAACGTACGTACGGACGTACGGCTGCTCGTAACACACCATTTTTATTGTTTTTTGTTGTTTTTTTCAAGTTGCGTTACCCGCGCCTCGGCTCTTAATAAAGTGCACGAGGTGTGTGTTATATGTACGAATGCCATTATGATGAACTAATTGTATATGGAGGCGTTTAAATAATGTTGCAATTTAATATTACGTAAAGAAAACTATATATACATAACAACATACTTTTTTTACTTAGTTTTGCTCTATACTTTTTATTACTGAAATTGTTAAACAAGTAAAATTTAATGTTAAGTATTTAATTTCATTCAAGGATATATCCACGGCATCTGTGGGATTGCAGAAGCGTATCCAACCTTCTAGGGTGGATCCACAATATATTCCCGATCCCGAGATCCGATCTAATAAGAAGAAAGTTAAAATTAAAGAAGAAGAATAGACGATTAAGTTTTGTCTAGAAAAAAATAGTGTGTGCATTTATATAGTCATAATAAGTCAAGACTCCGTAGAATCCCAAATTCAGTCACAAAATTTGATTGATATTGATTATATATATAATTTGAAAATGATTAGACCGTGTTCGGACAAAGAAGAACCATGATCGTTATCAGGGCGGGTTGCAATTATAGAGTTGCACTCCCTCAGATGAAAAGAAAATTTGTTTACTGCGTGACGTAACTGCCTATTTCATGTATTCGTTGAGTGGGCCTGTAAATAAGTAATTTATTGCTTTCAATGCCCGGCAACGGCATAGTCGAACGTAAGATATATGTGTATGTTCTCTTGTTCATTCGGTGACGCCACATCAGGGCTGATGATCAGATCAGTATTAGTTTAACGATACCCACCTCTTCCTCTTAGGCGAAGAAGCGAGTCTATTTCTGCAACTTAAATATTGTTGGATTACCCCATGAGGTGGCTTATATAAATGATCGGTGGCCTAACGTTATTGCCTTGTTATGTACGGGCCAATCCGTGGCATGTGTCAATCAATCGGGGTCCGGATGTGGTCGGTGCGATCGTATGCATGGTATGCGTTTGCGGTGTGAACCGAGGCACGCGCTGCCGCATTCCCGCACCACACACCCCGTGTCACATCGGGGCGCGCCTAGCGAGCTGACCACCGCATTATTACGCTTAGCGCTTTATTAGTTAATTAACGAATATAAACTGCACGTTAACTTGGTGCAAGCGTTGATATGGGTCAACATTGGGTGGACGCACACCGACCGACACGTCTCCTTTGACATATTCGAACAATCCCAGTGTGTTATTGAAGTGTTGTAGTTTCTCTAATGATGCCTAAGAAGTATTGCAAAAATAGTTGATATATTTGATGAACGCTATGTTATCTACAATGTTACCAGTGCAATTACTTTGCATAGAAATTTATCAGCATATTGGTCGCATGGCGGTATGTTATTGGTATGTTATGATTCTTTCTATTAGAATCTAGACGATGACCAAACAAGTAATGAAAGGGAATGTACTGATTGCGTGGCATGCTACGACAGCAAGCGGCGTAAATTGCAATATAAATATAATTTAAAGATAAATATTTTAGCTCTCATAATGGAAACTCTTAATACGTAAGTAATTAAAAAGAAGTTGTGATCATATTAGCCGTCGTCGTTTATTCAATTTGAGATCGCGTGTTCGATTCTCATAGACATACACCAATGGCTTTCTGTTAAATCGGATTTGTCGCAGAGCAGAGATTTTTCTTCCCACATTTAGCGGCTCGTGCAGGGTAATAGACTATCAAACCAGTCACGTATTTAATAAGATCAATGTGTCGTAGATAGTGGTGGGATATCTAGCCCAATTTTACCTTGTTAGTATAAACCCATGAAAACCCAGTTGCAATTAGTATGTACAAACATGTACACCTTTAGCAATTGGATAAAGTTAAATCGATTGAATGATTTCGTTTCAGACAATAAAAGATAAAAATAGAACTTATCTCAATAACAAGTTAATTCGCATAGTTTACACTTTTTGGGTCAATGTTTTGATACCAAATTAAGACTGGAATATGCTCGGTCGCCTTGGCTATTAATAAACTGTAAGTGTACGCATAAAAATAGATGCTGACTTCCTGTCATATATTCAATAAAAATTCTGTCATTTACAATTTCTATAACAAGCACTGTTTCACTCGTGTTCTTTTTTTGTAACATTACTCACACAATATCAATTTTTTTTTACAAATTTTACAAGCAATTGAATAAGTATCAAGATGCAGTAAGCAAGCGACAACATTGTATTGTTTTCACTGTATTGTCAGATGTAACGAGGCATTCTCTGCCGTTTTGGAAGGCTCTTGCTGCTTGGGATAAATAGTTACAACTTGTCCGCATCGAATAAAATAATTTACAGCTAACATGTCGGCGTAAGTGTAGCGAGGGTCGAGAATTCGTTTTCTGCAAAGATAACTAAATCCGATTCGGTTCGTTAGGCCATCTTCTTTTCGTAACATTTTGTGTCATTTAAACTAGTATAATGTTATGTACTAGGCATGATATATTTACTTAGATACACTTTATCAATTTTCTTCCCTAAAATCATGTCTTAGTTATTGAAAAGCGCATTACGGCGATGTCGACCGTATAGGTGAGTGTTTCTATTCAATTAAAACAATTACCGGGAGTCGTAACGTACGTCGCTTATAATGCGTGTTATGATATCAATTGGTACATGAATAAGGCATGAAGCCGACACGTGGTCGTGCGGTGGGAAAGTAAAGGCCTCGGCGCGGCGACGGGGCTGCCCTTGACAGAGCTGGTTATGCGAACACCGACGCACAGCGTGCCCCCGAGATGCTTTTTAAGCCTTAAGCCCGACTCCGTATACTCTAATTATTGGCGCGCGCTATGCGATCCGAGTGCGCTTTTTTTATCACGTCACGAAGCGGAGCGCTATTGTCTCTGCTTGTGTTTTTTGCGACGACACTGTTATTAAATTGTATAAACGAACTATAACTAGATGAGAATACTGAATACGTGACGGTTATAGTAATCTCAATTGTATGATATACAGTACAATTCTTGATGTGTTATTTTATAATCGACTCGTTAAATCGTTCCCTCTTTACACCTATGTCTAAATTATGAATTATAAAAAGCGTATCGGCTAAGTCATCTCTGTTTAAGTATTTCATTTATATAATCGATTATGTTAAAGTAATGTATGTTATTTTTGAATACAGGTGTTTTCACATATTTTAGTCATAACATCAGAAAGTCTCTTTCATACCCATGCATTATAACCGGCAAGTGATGACGTAAAATGAGCTTTAAAGCTTCCGCTTGTTAATAAAAATGGATGCGGGTGCGATGTTGATGATTTGCACTCGTTCATTGTTTCAAATAAAAGGAGCGTCGAGCCCTTAAATCTTTTGTATGAGGTCGTCATTCATTGTTTGTTTTTACGAGACTGGTCGGATCCGGGCGGACCGGACGACCCCGTTAGCGGCACGGCTGCACTCATTAAAGGTCGCGGTAAACAAATAGATAAATATATATAGGTGGGCGGGTATGAAAACGCTGTTATCTATGATTCACCGGCGCCTCGCCGTCTGCCTAGCTGTCTGATCGCGCCGTCGGAACGTCAGACCCGATAATGACATTCGATGACGGAACAATTCGTCGGCGACCCTTTCCCTCGCCCATTTTTTGTCCAATTAGGGCGGCCGGCTGGCCTGCAGCGATTCCCGGCGTGAAATTCGCCTCGCGTGCCGGCGCTTTTTGCTCGCCCATCGCTAACGGTGCACCCGACGACGGGCTCTCACGTAACACTAACATAACAACGCGCCGCGATTCCAAATCGACCCACATAAAAGCTGCAATACCACTTTCGACGTCGCAAATCACCGCCTCGCCGCCGGGCCGCCTCACACCGTACGTACGTATCTCGGCCTCGGTCAACGTCGTTGCGTGCGTGTCGCTGGCACATATACGGATGCAATAAAGTGCACCGAGAATTCGTTGGGATTATTGCGAGGCAAGCAAAAGCGGGTGTGTGGTGCGGCGGCGGGACGAAAACGAAAGTGATCGGGCGTGTCCGTCCGTCTCCACACTCGCCGCCCTCGATTGATGCATCCACATGCACGCGGTCCGGGCGACTTAGGCGGACTCTCGTTAACTGTATTATTCAAATTGGTGTACGTCTGTGTGTGAGTGTGCGATGTAAGTGCCGTTCGATCACAAACGCTATCACACATAGGCACCACACGCGCATTACGGCGCCGTTTGCACTCTCTCGACACTTGATTTGCACTCTGATCTAGTACCAGATTAGTAAGCATCCGTAAACAGACTATTTATCCCCTTGACCGGGAAAGAGATTTGCACAAGTTGCCCGCCTATGCTTAATAACACTAACACTAGAAGCGATTGGAATCAATTGCGAGCAATTACCCATCATTAATCGGTCGCGGTTTTCTCTTTGAGAAAGAACGACAAGAAGATAGATAAATGTACTGCTTTATGATTTCATTTCTTATCAAACTTTCCGTATTATCGCTATGACTGATGACGTTAAAATTGGGTTGGGGTGATAAGTAAGCATATTTTTTTGTTGTTATCGGTCATTGCTTCAATATCTTTTTGCTCGATTGTATTCAACTTTTAGTTGGAAAATTTCAGTTGGTATTTGTAGCTTAACATATACTTTGCAAATATATGAATCTAAAAGAAGATCGGCATGCTTTTTGCGAGGAGTACGGTTGTGAATCTTATATAATAAAAAAAACATATCCTTACGAATGTCTGGAAAAGGGTATAAACCCAACATGGCCTCGTGTTTAGAATTTTAAACTATTTTAATGTGCTATGTTCTGCTTACTAAAATGTAATTAGTTCAAGGCAGCTGTAAATATTACTTAAAAAAGAATTTTACGTAAAAAATACATGTATGTCTTTCTCTGTTACAACTTTATGATTCTCTATCTATATATTTTCCACTAAATAATAAATTTATTTAAAATGCATTCTAACAGTGTTTATTTGATGACGTTTCAGGCACGCAGAACGTACCAATGCCGCCGCGGCCGTCGTCCTCGCTGTCGGACGGCGGAGGGCCAGCGGCGCGCGTGGCCGGTCCCGCGGGCCCGCCCGGCGCCCCCGGCGCGATGGTGGCGCAGCCCTACCACCATCCGTACAAGCCGGCCCACTACCCGCCGCAGCCCTATGGCTACCCACCCCGCAACCACCACCCCTACCCGTACGCGAGCTACAGGCCCGCGCCGCCGCCCCATCCGCCGCAGCACTATCCACCGCTCAAGGTAAAAACGAACGACAAGTGACAATCTCATTTATCATATAAGCAGTGGTTTGTCATGAGAATTGCTTTGACACTTCTTCAAAGGGTAGTTGTATTAAGCCAAGTCCTATACATCCAATTCGTGGAAACTAGCATTTCCACGAATTCGGTGATCCGATGAAGCTTTATAGGCCGCATTCAAGTCAAGATAAGGCAACTGTCAACTGAAGCCAGGCAGACTGGCGCTGTTACACGTTTACCCTCCCATAAAAAGTTATCACTTCAATAAGAATTTTATTTGTGTGACGTCAGCACGGCGTGCAGGGCGCGCGGCACATGGGTCCGCCCGGCGAGGCGATGCCGCCGCCGGTGGCGCCCGGCGAGCACGACAACGGCCCGGCCGCGCCCGCCACGGCCCTCGTCACCACCGGCCCCGACGGCACGCCCCTCGACGAGGGCAGCCAGCAGAGCACGCTCAGCAACGCCTCGGCAGGTAACGAACGATCGCTCACACCTCCCTTTACGGTGATACACAGTAGCTCAACAAACAAGGTAGGAAGAGTTCGCCTTCGAGCACGGCGAAACACTCACACTCACACACTTGATGCACCCGGGTACCGGAGCGATTATCACCGCCTCCCGCTCCGCTTGCCAATCAACAGTCGACGACAGCTGCGGTCCAGATTCGTATACCGGATCCGGACTGTTGATACAACATGCACGTATGTCCTCATGCGTGACCTCGCAGGACGTGGGGTCTAAGTGAGATAACAATATATTGTCTTGATGGAGTCGATTATGTACACACTATTTATTTCACATCCTTTTCTATTCACCTCTTGTATGCACATCATCGCTGTATTAAAACAAACTTTCTTCACAATATACTGCAGATATTATGTTTGACATAAACTACATATGCTCCGTGTACTCGTTTCAGCTTCGGGCGAGGAGCAGTGCGGCTCTAAACGTAAAGAAGTGGGTCCAGGCAGCGCGGCACCCTCGCCGTCGCCCGGTGGAGGCTCCCACTCGTCCATGCACGACGACTACGACGCGCCGGCCGCCTGGCCGCGACCGCCCTCTAGTCCCGTGAGTGCACCGCACCCACACACCCTCACCCACACGCCACAACACAAACAAACAAACATCACGCCTAAAACATTACACAAACGAACCTTACACAACACACCGAAAAGCCAACATCATGCTTAAACACACGTTACAGTTGTGAATTAATATTAAGTAAAAACAACAACGCGTTGAGACACAATACGGCCGGCAAGGCAAAGTCAAACCAAACAGTACCGCACCACACCTTATCACCTAATGACCCCGTCACGCACTACAACACCGTCCGCCCTGCCCCTTTGCACACACACTGCGTCGCAGCGCCAGATACTCTCTCACACCTTACAACGGAAAATTTCACACTGTACTTTAAACTAGCTCCTTCGGGATGAAAAGAATTCTTGTATGAATCTCTAGCAATCTGTAGGATGACAACAATTCAATATATATCAAAAATAAAATTACAGTGTACTATTAATAATTGTTTTGAATGATAATTAATCCAATTTACTCTGGGCAGAATTGCTGAGGATTGAAAACCCCTTTACATTACGAAAAAGTTTAATAAAAAAGGAAAGAACTGTGGCTGGATTGTGATCAATGGAAAACATATTGTGTTATATGAAAATCTAACTATGATAATAGTTATCATGAAGATGTAATCTACACACTTCTGAAATGAAACTACACTTTCATATGATAAACACTAATAACAGAGTCTTTGCAAATAAAAAGAGTACATTGAAATCTATAGATATACATTAGCATGGAAGATAGTTTATATGATATTAGTGAACACATACATCAGTGCTAATATTGATGTGACTAATTACTCCGACAATCCAATTTAATAAAAACCTGAATTCTCTATACCATCTGACTGGATGACAAAAGTGTAAATATAAATGAAATAAAATTAACTTTTATTACTTACATATTTAACAATTAATAGTATTCAATATTAGCTTTTGTTTTCTAGTCAGATTAGTTTGTTTGATTGATTATATCTATTGCTTGTCGTGTTCAATGTGTGAGAGTGAGAGGGAAGCATTGCATTTTATCATGTATTTCAGGTATTTAACAGTCACATACCGCCGGAGTCCTACAGATCAAAGGTTTATATCCAGTTAGATCGTTAGCATGTGTAGCCTATCGTATAATCCTAAAACTAACACATTTAAAACTCATCACACTGCATGTTAGTAACTCCTTACATTCGTCTCTTGGTGGTTAAATTTGCATTGGTTGTAATATAACAAAAAGAGAATTTAACCTTAATACAAATATATATTTTTAGTTCACATGCAATAAATAAATTAATAAAATGACAAAATATCATTTGTATGCCTAAGCATATGTAACCACTGAGAATTTATTATAAAAGAAAGAAGATTTTATATCTATTTACATTTGCATAAGCTTGTTTACACAAAAAAAAATTACACCTTAAAATAATTTGGTTGTGGAACTCATTGTGCCATATTATCATTTCAACATAATTTTTATATAATTTATTTAGTTGATCAACTGCTTTTGATGTACCTTAAATTTTCATTCATTAAATATATTTAATTCATTAAAATATATATTCATCTATATTTATGTTGGTACCATAGTCTTTTTAATTGCTATTATGCTTACTGCAAATAATATTAGTTACAATTTAATTTATATATAACATCCATTATATCTCTAGTAGAGATCCAATGGACGTTTAAAATAAAATATTGATGGTTATATGCCATAAGTTTATTTTGCCTCTATTCGTTTGTTTGTCTCTATTCTCTTAGTATTTGCCAAATTATTGTATGTTTTAGCATGCACAATTGGACCCATTGTAAAATCATTCAAATTTTTTAAGTTAGCGGGCTCCATAAAATGAAATCTTTTTGATATATTATTCCTGGCATATAATTGAGTATAATTGATACAGTTGAGATGATAGTCAAATAGATTTTGTCTAGTAATTTAGCGAACTGTGTATCTGTTGGATCATTCGCGAACGCAGCGCGCGATCTAACCGTTGCAATGTTTGGCAAACGATTTGCGCATTGGACTGTCGGTCCAATGATGTCGGAGACACGACTGGGCGCGTGCATGATGTGTTGTCGGCCTGTGCCAGAAGTCGGACTCGCTGGGCAAGCTGTACGAGATGGACGACGCGCCGGAGAGGCGCGGCTGGGTGGAGCGGCTGCTGGCCTTCATGGAGGAGAGGCGGACGCCCATCGCCGCCTGCCCCACCATCTCCAAGCAGCCGCTCGACCTCTACCGTCTCTACCTGCTGGTGCGCGACCGCGGCGGATTCGTCGAGGTAACTACGACTCGTCTCTTGATTGAGCGGTACCTTACTGTGATCCGGTTTGAGGGCTAATGGTTTTTTCGTAATCCCTGGTTATAGGGATATACATTTTTACATACATGTCTCTGACGTACAAGAGAAGCGCAGAGCCAAGCAGTAGAAAATATTGTATGGCACTGTGTTATAGAATCTAAATGACAGAGTGATGGTAGCGAAATTCGAACAATAACAAATTAGTGATAGTAACAGAACACCCTTGAAAGCCTCTCTGTCTGGTATAAATATATAGGATTTATTTATAAATGGAGCTTTTTCCATTAAGGAAGACAAAATCGCCTGACACTTACTATGTAATAAAGTACTAGTCTAGTAAATTCCTGGAAAAGAAATTTAACGTGATGTTTATGTATACATATTTTTGAAAATTGCATTTTAGATCGGCTTTACAGATCTTCCCAATATGGCTTTCTGTGTGTTTGTTAAGATTACTTCCTGCTATGTCATGTTTGTTCTCAGAATCGTTATATTTTACAATAATGAGCTTCGTCTTATAACTACGAGTCAAACAATGTTTAGAAACCTCTTGGTATAGTAGAAGAAACACACACTAAATAAACTTGCAATTCAGATTTATTTGCAAATTGAACGTGCGCATCCTCGCACTACAATAGTACACGGTCGGGCAATATCGTCGCCGGCTACATGGAACTGAGACTAATAGACTTCAACCGGGGATTTATGTTAGTGCATGTATCGTACGGCTTTATGCGAGCGGGCGCCATAAACCCGCTGGCGCTTTAACGATAGTTAATAAATTTTTATCATTAGAGCGTCGGCTCGCAAAGGTCGAGTCGAGTCCGGCGCTCGAACAATGTTACGCTGGAGCGCGAGCCGGCTACGCTGCTAGGCCAGTCGAGTGCCGGCCGGCGACGGTACCACGCGTGTCCCAGGCGACCGCTTCTTCAAAAGTCAATCGTTCGAAATTTAAAATCCCTCTGCCACCGCTAGGTTTCCACTCGTTAATGCCGAGTTATCGCCTCGCCATCGCTATGCGCTGTAAAACCAACACTTTATTCCGTTCGCACGTCACAGCCCGGCTGAGCCGCCGCTACGGCTGAAAACTTTACACTTGACGTGTTTCGAATATCGTATAGACGCGGACTCATTGCGGGACGGTGCTCGCGTGCGACATCGAGAACGCCAGAGCAATGAATAGGTTGTTTGAACGCTGTCGATTGCAGCTATTAGCGTACTATTTTAATTATTGGAATTTATTCTTGTTTATGTTACGAAATCACACTCAGGTTTTAAATACCTTGCTGAATATGAAGGCATGTGTCTGTTAATCGTACATCGAGATAATTTTGTTCCGTTTTCCTCACAGGTCACGAAAAACAAAACGTGGAAGGACATAGCGGGTCTGTTGGGCATCGGCGCCTCGTCGTCAGCCGCTTACACGCTGCGCAAACACTACACGAAGAATCTGCTCGCGTACGAATGCCACTTCGACCGCGGCGGCATCGACCCCCAGCCGATCATTAACCAAGTCGAGGCGTCCACCAAGAAGAAGGGTGGCAAGTCCAACAATACTGCCAGTGCAGGTGTGTTGTCTTGCTAAATAAAATTTAAGATACGAATGTTTTACGTATTTTTTGGGTGTTGCAATTCCTAAAACATAATTTGATAAAAAAGGAGCATAAAGTGTGTAGGATTAAAGAGACTCAACTAATATTTTGGGTTATATTTTGAGTTGATTGGTGTATGTATTATTAAAATAAATAGATATACACGTTCAAAATATTGGCGTGAAATGAGTTATTTTGTTATTTTTATTCAAGATCGACTGCTTGCAATTATTGATATATATTCCAGTATACCTAATATTTATCTCTGTGTACGGATACGGACCGCCAAGACTGATAGAAATATCTGCACCGCAGGGTCGTCCAACTCGCAGGAGTCGTTCCCGGGCGGCGGAGCGGCGGCGGCGGCCGGCGCCATGGACGGCTACGGCCCGCAGTACACCGGCTACCCGCCGCCCTCCACCCAGCCGCAGGGTCAGTCTCCCTCCCACACCTACCTATCACTCCTCCCCACAGCAATACCTCGAACATTTCGATAGGATTTATACATCTAAGTTAACCGTTCAGTACAATATTCAGTCCACAATTCAATATTCACATTGTTCCTTCTTTGTTTGTTGAAAAAATTACACCAAAAACGTATTTGCATCTTTTCAACTTTAAATCTTTAAAAGTTTATATATAAATATTTATACTAGTTTTAATATTTGTTAAAAGTCAATTTCTCGTTAATCAAACTTTAGAAATCATAGCTGCATTATTATCCGATGTAAATATAGCAAGATAGCGCTAGTTTCGAACTAGAGGCACAAAGTTCGCACTATTCGTAGGACGCTGTACATGCGCTCTCAGTAATAGAACTAGACGAGGCCTAGTGATTCTAGACCATGCAGACTCCGAAGCAAGAGCGTGGGCGCTTGTTCTCTTTATTTGTGCTACTTCCGGCTAACCATTTTTACCTGTGAATTGACTTTTGCTAACCGAATCATGCGTCTCGATGCTTTTCACTAACCCCTCTGATTGCACTACTTATAAAGTCTTACCATCAACAACAAACTGAAAAGGTCCGGTGTTGATCCCCTTGAATGCGTACAACGTTATTGATGGTAACACTTTGGGGACAATTTCAAACAGGCTTTACTACTGATACTTTCCGTGGATCGCTTAATTTTTAAAGTTATTTATTAAAATGTAACTTTAAATAAAGCGTTTAATATTATTAAATGAAACTAATTCAAGGATTATTTATAATAAACACCAACCTAAATATAATTCATTGAAAAATTAACGGTAGCTGGGTTGTTATGACAGGTGGTTATTATGACATATTCAAGAATACTTCAAACGATATCACAAAACCCAATAAAATCTGCCATCTGCCGTTTCTATTGCATAATACAAAAGACGAGGCGTGATGATCTAGGAAAGTGTCAGTAGTGAGAGCCAGGTGAGCTAGCCACCTAGCGGGTAGAATAAAGGCGTGTGGTTGTAGGCGGCGGGCCTGGCGGCGACAACCTCGCCGCCTCCAACCCCTTCGACGAGCCGCCGGGGCCGCGCAGACCCCCAGGTACTAAACCCCACACACGCGCTGTTTTATTAACAACCCCCCCACCCCTTTCCTTCCCCTTTGGCAC
>DWHQ01000521.1:0-13640 GCA_018247955.1 Eurytides marcellus marcellus | reverse complement strand
CCCGTTGGTGTAGTGGTTAGTGCTCCTGGCTGCAAAGCCAAAGGTCGTGGATTCGATTCCCACCCAGAACCAAATATTTGTGCGATGAGCAGAGGTATTTGTTCTGTGTCTGGGACAAAAACATAGTTTATTTTAAATTTTGCATCGCCAATGGAATTTCGTGTTCGGAGTCACTGAAAATGTTACAGATGGCTTACGGTGAATCGACTTTATCAAAAACACGTGCTTATGAGTAGTACTCATTCAACTTTGAGAGAGATAGCCGTCGAACTTTCTGTGTCTCACGAGTCGATCCGTACCATTTTAACTAATCATTTGGCTATGAAACATGTTACCGCTCTGCTAGTCCCAAAAGACCTGACCTTTTCTCCCAAAAACTTCGCATGAGAGTCGCTGAGGACATGCTAGAACGAGTCAATTCCCCAACATTCATTAAACGCATTGTTACTGGTGACCAGACGTGGCTTTACGAGTTTGACGTGCAAACTAGTCCGACCGAAACCGAAAAAACCGCGCCAAAGTCGATCAAAAGTCATGTTGACTGTCTTCTTTGACTATCACGATGTTGTGCACTACACACTTGTGTTGTGAATTCTTGCCGGAAGATACAATGGTTAATAAAGAGTATTATTTGACAGTAATGCGGCATTTAAGAGAGCAAATTCGACGTTTTTCGATTCGTATTCGTATTTCGAATTTACTCTCTTAAAGGCTGAAGATTTGTGGAAAGAAAATTCTTGGATTTTGCACCACGATAATGCGCCTTCACGCAAGGCCATCATTGTAAACGAATGTTTGACTAAACACTCAAGAAATACCATCGAGCAACCACCATATTCACCAGATATGGCTCATGCCGACTTTTTTTCTTTTTCCTCAACTCAAATTATCACTTCGTGGCACCCGTTTTCAATCGGTAGAAGACATAAAGAAGAATTCGCGGCGAGAACTGAACTTAATTCCGGAAACAGCGTTTAAAAATGATTTGATGATTGGATTATTCGTTGGAGTAAGTGTATCGTTTCTGAAGGAGCATACTTTGAAGGTGATAAAATAAGTTTAGATGAATAACAAACTTTTTGTGTAATATTGATCTTTTCCCGTTACTTTCTTGACAGAATAGTTTATCTTATGATATACCAAGACTACACAGATAGGTATCCGCTACATTACAGTTGTGGTACGATGTCACTAAAAACTTAATTCAATGTGCCACCGAGTCCAAGTGTGAGTGCTTTATAAGTGATCTGTTCAACTCGTAATTTTTTTTTAGTTCTTCACGGGTTTAATGTGCTGATAAAGCTTTACAGACTAAATGTATTAATATTTTGCAATTCAAAATACAAGACCTACATGATTTCTAGTTTATTATTCGTATCAATTGTGCTGATACAAAAACTAAATATATTTGAGCCTATTTTCTAACTTATGTGGAAGAATAATAATTACGTTTTTTTTTTGGGATTATCTGTAGGTCGTATCATTATATCTAGCACTTTCTTGGCACATTTTCTTAAACCTCATACATATAAACAAGTTTATTCACATAAAATAGGCGGTATGAGGAAAGTTTTCTTAGTACCACTGCATTACCAATTATTCAACCGCCAAAGAAGATCAATTTCATTGTTTTTAAGAAATTTAAACGTCTTCCAAGACTGGTTTGGACAGGTTGAGAAACGTACTTTTTTATGTAGTAAGCTGATAAACGAGCAAGCGGCTCACCTGGTGGTTGGCGATTACCGCCGCCAATGGACATTTGCAACATTACTGAACTTGCAAATGTATTGGGGCTTAAAGGGGGAGAATTTTTTAAAAAGGGAGGGAGGAAGAGTGAGAGGGAGGGAGGAGACGAGGGAGTCAAGCGGAGAGCGGGTGAGGAAGCAAGGGAGGGAAGTGAGGGAGGTGGATGAGCTACCGGCCACCAAACTCACCGGACGAAACGCGAAAGCAAAAATATTTTCACTTTAGGCCGATTTTCTGTGAGGTCGTGGTACTTATCCGATTCGAGCTGGTCCATTCAGCAGCGGAGGCAGCTGCGTGGCTCTACCACCAGCAAAATTACTTTAATATTATATATTTAAAGTTCCAAAGTCCACAATCAGACGGATACTCAGTATGAAAAACAATAATAACATAACAAGCGACACACGACGTTATTGTATGTAGGCTACAAATCGAGAATCTCGCTTTACCCAGCGGAGAGATTATATGCATGTTTCTATGTATTTATATTTCCAGTTTCCTCTTTATTTTTCTTGGTAAGATTTCGTTACGTAACACCAAAAATAATTTCTCACACTCTACTATCCGGACTAATTCGGAGGGAATGTGTACAGGCGATAATTCTGCCCTTTGTAATACCTTACTATACGGTGTTTATAGTAAAAAAAAACTGTAAGATTTGCAACTCATCTTTAGGACTCATTTTTTGGTATCTGACCAAGGTGCAGAATTCATTTATTTAGTTTTCGGTTTTATATTATGATACAATCTGCAGACCGTATACGTCATTTTTAATCTATTATGTTTACATATGATTTCCTCTTGTTTTGATTAATGGAGTTAGGGTTCAAAAAACGTTTTGAAACAACCAGTGATATTGTGTATGGAATAAAAATGAATAAAAACGACGATATATATTGTCTTTTATGTGCTCAGTTAAAATGTTTTAGTGAGTTAATATATTTACAAAGTGATGAAGACAAATTACGCAAAACTGTGGAGAAATTGTCACGTTTCAATATCGTTTATGCAAATTTCGATGAAGTTTTACCTAAAGCAGTGTGTTCGACGTGTATGGAAAGTTTAGATAAAGCATTTGAATTTGTGGTTGGCGTAGAAAAAGCACTGAGAGTCCTGAACAATATATATAAAAACCAAATCAAAAATGAGAAATGCTCTTCGGAAGACGATCAGAGAAACGATATCTTAGACAGAAACTCCGAATGTAGTGTACGAATTAAACATGAATTTGATAGCCAGTCATCCGATGACAGTTCAGCTATATCAGACGACTTAGAAATTGACTGTAAACAAATTCCCAGTAGCAAAGTAAACAACAGAAGTACAAGCTCAGATGTTCTATCTTTGAAATATCTTAAATTAACTTGGAATGATTATCTATGGACTTGTGCTTATTGCGAGACCCAGTTTTCCACTATTGAAGAGCTTAAAGTTCATTCAATGCAATACCATCAATGTTGTAATGCCTTTAAGTGTAATGACTGTAACATAAGGAAACTTCACTTGAAACGTTTTATAGCGCATATTAAAAGGCACAGAAAATACTTAAAACTGTTATGCCACAGATGCAATAGTAAATTTATGTTGGCACATCAACTACACTTGCATATGAGAAATATGCATGCCTCGAATACAGAATATGTATGTCTAGGCTGTAATGCAGAGTTTCAGAATTTGGATGACTTAAATGAACACAATCAGTTGTTTAATAAAGACAAACGGATGAGAGAAATACCGAAGGCATTGAAAAATATTGACAGCTTAACTTGTGTTATTTGTCAAAAAACATTTAAAACTAAAGGAAACTTAAACACTCATTTGCTGATACACACAGAGCGGAAAAGAGAACACACTTGTGAGAAATGTGGTAAATGTTTTTTTAACAAGCAAAATCTTGCTGGTCATATGTTAATGCATGACAATATTAGGCCGTATCATTGTAGAATATGTAAATGCAGTTTTAAAACATCCAAACAATTAAAATCACATGTTGGAACTCACAATGGGGAAAAACCTCATACTTGCGAACAGTGTGGTCGTGGATTTCGCCTGCAGAGGCAACTTAACTCTCACAAAATTATCCATACAGACTCACTGCCCTATAACTGCAATTACTGTAGTAAAAAATTCCGTTTCAAAACTATATTAAATCAGCATCTACGGCAGCACACTGGACTGAAACCATATTCGTGTGATATCTGCAAAAGAGACTTCACAAACTGGCCTAATTATAATAAACACATGAAGAGGCGGCATGGTTTAGATATGGCTAAAAAAAAGCGTACTTCTGAAGGAGTCTACCCAATCAACCCATCGACTGGTGAAATTATTAGGCATGAAGAAACTAATGAGACACTAGAGTGGAAAAACCAGATTTTACAAAAAAGAGACAAGGGAAGACCTACATCAATACACATTTCTTGTAAAGAAAGTAACATCTTGAGTTCAGAAAATAAATTAACAATGAAATTTAATTCCAGTTAACATATGATTTAACCTTAGTGGTATATATTATATATGTTATTAATGCAAATTTACTGAGCAGTGGCAATGACACATTAACATTATTATAGCTTTAGTAAAAAATGTTGAATTAATATATAAATAAATATGTTTTGTTTGTATGTTATATTTTTAACTGATTGGAAAAAAAGAAGTTGTCAGTTTAATTGAATATATACAATTACAATTGTCTACTTCTATTGATGACTTTCTTTAAATCATAAAGGGCCAAGGTTGGTATCATGGAAATTTATTGTTATGGCTTTGAAGTACAAAAATATGCCAGGGAATTTCTTAAAATCAAATAGTAACCTTATATAGAATGTATTATTTTTTATAGTTTCGTAGATTTTAGACAAGATGTCAACCAATCAATCATAATGTATATTATATATAAAATTTAATTTGCCTTTATAGAGTTTTTGTTGTGGTGGATGTGGTGAAATACTGAGACAATGAAAGACATTTTGCAGACTATAATTTATTTGTGAGCAAATAATGCTAAACATCTGGGTGATATCCTATTGTTAACTATCTTCTTACATGTGGTATTTATTAATCCTTTTTCTTTTAAGTATACGATTCTGTCGAGTAAAATGAAGTTTTCAATCACAGGCTGCAAAAAGTTCTGCAACAAAATAAAAATGGCGGCCTTTTTAAAAGTCAATGGTGGCAGTTCGCGCCAAATTGACTTCAGCTCTTCGAACATAAATTTTTGGCATGATGATTTAATTTCTTGGTTGGGTTCAATAGATTTATTTCGTTCCCAGCAATTATTCTTAATGAATGAGAATCCTTCTGTGCAAGCATCTTGGGCGTAACTGTCGAAATCGTTATGTATTGTCTTCACTTTCACTGCTTTACGTTTTTTTCTTTTTATTTTATAATTATCTACAACAAAAGAGGTATATTATAATTGTATAAAAATGCTGTACGATAACTTTATAAAAAAAATAAGTACATAAATGCTTCAATGTATTATGCAACTATCTAGAATAGTCTTTCGTCGTGGTCAATCGCAATAATATATTTCTAAAGTAGGGGAAATTGTTGAATGCATGCCAAACCTTTTTGATAACAATAAAAAAAAAAGAAAACAGAAGACCAAAAGAATTAAATATTTGAATTGCGAGTTTATTCTTTAAAAAATATATAAAATTTAACACATGAAAAACATACTCACGTTTATTTGCGAATATTTGTAACACACCCCTTGCGAGTAAATTGAAAACCAGATTCTTTATGTTATTTTGCGGACTGAGATGGGGTTGGGCCGCTAGTCTTAAAAACGGTATCCGCATATATTCGAACCCTCTATTTTTAGTATAAATCTCGTTAAGACATTTGCTCAAAGGGAAATTTATAAATTTCTCGTCCGACAAGCTGTCTGAGCGCATTTTATGATAGCAACACGGCATCAGAATCATGGCCATTGCGTTTGGCATTTTTAAAAAGATGTTCATACCGTCAACAGTTAGATCGGCACACGCGTGGAGACCAGTTACGCAGAAACCACGACTGTCTGGAAATTTGTCTTTGAGAAATTCGTCTAAATTAATATGCGATTCATCGGTTATTGTATGTTTGATATACTTAACCCTACCGGTGGATTCAGTGTGATATTTGTTTTGTCGTTGCTTCGCACCAACGTAGTGACTCTCATTACATTCCAAACCCATCACGTTATAATTAGTCATTTCAAAAATTGCCTGGTCGAGATAACCCTGAAATTATTATTTTCTTATTAAATAATGCAATAACACGAGCAAATCGAATTCTGGCAGTTAACAACACTTGTCCTTAATAGAATTTTAATTAACTAAAATGTTTTTAACAGAAGTTAGCAATGCATAATTCTTAATTTGCGGTAGATAAAATTTCTGTGCGATTTTCTAAAATGGACTCTACATAAAAGACCTACTAAAACGGAATAAAAACAGGACATACAAACTCTTTATATAAAATTAAGTATTATAAGTATTTGGTGATATATTTGCCGCAGCTACTAAACCATTCGATGGACATTGCAGAAAATGGGTTCGATTGATTGCCGCTCAGCTCAAGAGTTTATATAAATACACATCAGATCTAAATATTTCTGTGTTAAATTCGTAACTTTGTGTAAAACCTACAACTATATCAAATAAAGCTAAAAAAAATCTCTATCATACACCAGGCATGAATGTGATGAACGTCAATTTGTTATTAGTTATATAAATATGTAGTGGATACCTGGGCCTAATAAAAGACCGCTATATCATATTGATATATTACGTCGAAAACTAACGCTTTAAAGGGCGTCAACGCATTTGCAAGTCTTTGATGTTGCGAATCTCCGGGAGACGGTGATCGCTGAACCATTACGTTTGCCTCCTACCTCATGACAAGAAAAAGCATTGCAGCAATTGGACTACGGTTGTTTCAGAACATATAACGATCAACCTCTTGGCGAATTTAAACACTTAGGAGCTTTATGATAATTATACTCGTTTTTCTAATGACAAACTATTTTGAATACAAACACACAAAATAAAACAGCGACACCGTCATCAGCATCAACCTAAAACAGCTCATTTAACATTGCAGTTGTTAAATTATTATAAACATTCGATGAAGATGATATGTGGACTAGTTAGTTGACATCTAGATTATGATTAGGATATCTCTAGCTCAGAATATAGCTATAGAGAATGACGGTGAATAAAGAATAATCAACTTACCAAACCAGAGCCGAAATCGACCACTGTGTCGCAACCGATTCTGCTGCACAGTTTCCCGATTTCCCTGGCCAGGCGGACGATTTCGTGTTTCTTCTTCAGGGTCAGGGGAACATCGATGGTAGACTCATCATAAAGTTCATCAACAAAGTCGTAATTCGCTTGTAGCTTGTCCAACTTATTAAAAAAAGCATTCAAGTATCCATTGCTTTCCGCCAACCTACGTATGTCGAAGTCGTCGTTGAAAACGTCAACGTCTTTCAAGTCATCCAAATGTATGGTTTCTAGCACGCCTTTGACCAGCACGTCCGTGTTGGCGAAATTGTACAAGTTTTGATATTCTTCGAAGAACGCCGTGCACTGTTCAAAATACTCCTCAAAAGTACTAAAATGTTGCGGCACAGACATTTGTGCAAAGTCTGAAAACACGAAAAAAATGTTAAAGTAAAATATTATACATACAGGCCTGGATTAAGAGATCTCGAGGCCCTAAGGCAAAAAAGGAGTGTAGGCTCCCTGGACCTTGTTTCCAAATAAAATGCAGAATTTATTTCAATCCAGTTTTTCCAATAAATAATTCTTTAAACAAACAAGTATAAATAAATCTGGAAGATATTCGAATTCTCTATTGTAGGGGCTTCTATTTTGTGGAGTTCGGGCTCTAGCCCCGGATGCCTTCCCCTAAATCGGTAATTATCCTAAATATACGTTTAGGAAATAATCCCACAGTATTATACCAATTAGGTGTTGAGAACAGTGCGCCCATAGGCTAGTGGACTTTCCGTCTGTATGAATAAAAGTATTTCTATTATTACATAAATAGATGGTCCTATATCGTCGAATGCGTGATATAATTGCTTTGAAAATTTAAATGACATTGCTGGCCGTACAGAGATTTGAACTTAAGTTACCATTAGAAGATACAAAATAGAAGACATTTTTTATTTATATGTTCTTTATTGCAATTACTTTTTAAGAAAAGTTACAGAGGACGATCTTAATGCCTTTAGGCTCTATCTTTAGATCGAACTTTGTCGTCGTTAAAAAATCAAAGTTATAACAGCTAATATACCTTAGAAGAGGTCGATAAAATTTGCTTCGTTATATACACTGGATGATCAGCTTAAATCCAATTAGTTAATCCATTTTCATTACAAAGATGTCCTTGGGATTATCATACGATCTGCTTTTAGAAGTCTTCATCCTTAGTTACTTGTAATTTGTACAATAAAATTTGCAAATAACAAAAATAGGAATATATGAAAAATACTTGCAAAATTTTTGTGCATCAACATAAATATGGCCGACATTTATTTTTTATAACGTTTAAGAAGTTAATATTAAACCACTTTCACCTTGACTCACGTGACTAAAACAAAAAAAAACTCTAACCGCACAAAAAAGCATATGCGCGGTTTTATCGCAGTATTACATTGAGGTTTTGTAGATGGTAGAGCCACGCAGCAGCTCCTGCTACTGTTGAAAGGGGTGGCTCCAACAGAGTTCACACGTTCGCAAGACCTCACAGAAAATCGGCGTAGTGTTTTTACATCCGCGTTTCGTCTGGTCAGTGAGGTGGCCGGTGGCCCACTCCCTCCCTCTCCCAAAAATTTCCACCTTAAAGGCTGGCAACGCTTTTGCAACTCTTGATGTTGAAAATGTCTATGGGTAGCGGTGATCGCTTACCATCAGGGAAGCCGCTTGCTCGTTTGTCAGCAAATACATTAAAAAAAAGTATTTTGATTTATGTTCAACGGACTTGAATTATATTGAATGCTTGAACAAAATTTTTGAAACGATTCATTATACACAATATTACACATCTTGTACTTTCAGTCACCTTGTTTTAGTGAACACGTACATTTAATTCAGAGTGAAAATTTATATGGTTCAAGTACAAACATGTTTTAGTTTAAACTAGAGAAGGAACGAAGGAAAAGAAAACAAAAATATATTAAATGGTATTTTATTTCTAGACAGTCTAAAAGTATCTTTCCAACAAACCAAATACTATGATACAATTTAACATACATTTCGTAAATGCTTAATTGTTTAATTAAGTTACAAACTAAAGCTTTTTGTACATGATAGGGTCTTATTTATTTTGCCAGTTCAATGTATCAGATCTAATAAAACTAAAAGCGCAGCTAAAAATTACCATAGACAGTTTAGAAAAAAAAAAATAGCATTCTATTGGTTCATTTAGGTGTTCTATGACATTTTATTAGCATTATGACATAGAAGAAAAATTTTAAGTACGACATTTCTTATCAATTTCACAATTTCTGGCAAAGTAGTAATTTGGTTTATAAATTATATTTTTATATATATTTTAACGCATATCTTTTTTTATTCTTATTATTTCCAATAAATAACATTTGTCTGCTTAGTATTCAACCAATTCACTAACAAACAAAAACTCTAAATAAAATCAATAATCAAAGGCAATGCCGTCTCCATTTTATTGCTGAGGTCCGCTGACTTTCTTCCAAATCTCATCATTCTTCTGTAACTCTTGAGACGCACCATCCCCGATGACACATTTCCCCGCCCATTTCTCCGGGGCTAGGTATTTTTGGCACACTTCGATTAAATCCTCCTTTGTAACGGCCAACACTCTCTCCCTCTGCGTCTGCCAGATATCGAACGACAGCCCATAGAGGAACAAATCAACACCCTTCATGTATTCCGCTATCGGCTGGTCCATCTGTTGTAATATCGAGAGTTTGGCCTCGAAGAGGTTCTGGTCATCGATAAGGCTCGTGTTCTTCGACATCCAGCCAGCTGTCTCGTCGAAAACGTCTAAGGTGGTGCGCGCGTTGGGGTCTCTGTATGAATAGTAATTGAAGATGCCATCCAAGGTGAGCATTGCCCCACCACCGTATGCTCCGTTCTGCTCCCTGACGATCGGATGAAGGTACTTTGACGTCAAGAACCTGGACAACACACGCAGCCTCGGATAATCCGGATCAGTGTAGGGCACAGTTTGTATAACCTTCGCGCAGAAGTTTATCGGGATGTTCATCGAGATGTGGATGCCTCGATTATCCCTCGGCATCTGTTTGGACTCCACCCAGTTGATACGATTCGCTTCCTTGTTCTCGTCGCTCGCGCATAGACTCGTGCAGAAATCGTTCACGCGATCAAACAGTTTGTCATTCGTACTGCTATAATGGAATGCGGCTCTCAAATTGTTGCCATTGAAAATGGTTTTGGCGATGTCGTCGACGATCGCTTGTACATCGTGAATTTTGTACTCTTTCTGCACGTTCTGCATGTTTATTACGTGGTGGAGGCCTAGCAAGCTCTCTTTGCATTCATCGACGGACGTGATTAGAGAGCGGGCGGCTTGCATGGCGTAAGTGTGGCCGCTGTTAATAATGCCGCTGGTTAGAGACGAGCAGTAATTATTTAGGAGCATTGTCATCCTTTCCTCGTTGGAGAAATTCGGATTGGCGAAGATTTCGGACCAGATGTCGAGCATTTTTGGCAAATTGTCATCGAGACAGTGGCTACTGAGCAGGACTCCCTGCTCGTACTGGCCATGCTGACCAATGTGCTCTGTGACGTGACTCAAAAAGCTCAATCCTGACGTGCTTTTACTCACATACTTATCAAAATCTCTGAAATTGTAGCTCTTTGTGTCGAACTTGTCAATGGCATAGTTGAAAAATGGCAACAATTGCCTCTGCTTTTCATTTAAACTTTCAGTTCCCAACACACCTTTGAAATATGTCACACCATTTGTGTTTGCTTCACAAAGCTGTAGAGGTATGGATCCACTCACTGTGTGCTTCAATGGTGGTGCAGTTTTGGTGAGAGTTATTTCATTAATTTTTAGACATGGCAACACATCTAGGTTCTGTGCCTCTTTCTGAGCCCTAGACAATTCCAATCCGTCTTCATAAACCTGATTCCTTTCAGTTTCTGTTAATTCATCCACTTTTTTCTTCAATAATTGTTGTTCAGCGGCATTAAAGGTGTCATCAAACTTAGGATCTGGTTGCATAGTCATTATTAATTTATGGTTATTATTCAAAAAGTATTTCTGAATAATATCTCTTACAAAGTTTTGATCTGTCAAGTTGACTTTTAATTGGTCAAGTAACTGGTTAACTCTCAGTGCATTTAAAATGGGACCATTGTGATTCCACAGAGGCATGAGATTAAAGAGCAAATTCAGCCCAAAGTTTGGCGACTGATGTTTGATAGCCAATTCAAATCCATGCAAAACACTTTCAATGTGATCCTTTTCAAAACCTTTGGTGTATATCTGTTCTAGAGTTGAATTTGTTATCTTTTCAATCAAATCAAAATTAGTTTGCTCAACATCTCTTAGACCAACAACAAAGAGGGTGTCTCTGATCTGATTGTCGTAACCTGTCAATGAGTTGTAACCACCGGATATGTTTTTCTCAATCAGGCTTTTGTAAAATGCTGAATTCGGTCCGATTATCATGAGTTCGGCAAGTGCATTAAGCATGAATGTCTCATATATATTTGTTATATCTGACATTACATACCCTATTGCAATTTGATTTTGTTTCTCCACTGGTCCACCGTATTGATCAACTCGACAGGAAATTTCAGCTCTTTTGGGATCTTTCCACCTGTCTTGTGGAGACACAATAGTATTTTTTGGTTCTAAGTACTGATATTGACTCAAGTATGCTTCATTCAAAAATTTTAAATTAGCCTCTAGTGGAAAGTTGCCATAAGAATAAATTCTAGCATTACTGGGATGATAGTGTGTGGAATGAAAATTTTTCAAATGTTCATGAGTTAAATTAGGAATGCATAGTGGATCACCTCCAGACACAAAACCATATGTTCCTTGTGGTAAAATTGTGTTAATAAATTTCTGACCAAAGAGCGAACTTGTCTCCGAAAAGGCACCTTTCATTTCATTGTAGACTACACCTTTGAAAATCAAATCTGAAGACTTGTCTTCTAAATTAGAATGCTCCAACCTCCAACCCTCTTGAAGGAAATCAAGCCTAGATAAATTTGGTTTAAAAACTGCATCTAGATAAACTTTTTGAAGATTCCTGTAATCAACTTCATTTTGTGAGGAAAACGGATAAAATGTGTAATCGGGACCAGTCAAAGCATTCATAAACGTTGCTAAAGACCTGTTTAGCATTTTAAAAAATGGATCTCTCACTGGGTATTTTTCGGAGCCACATAATACTGTGTGCTCTAAAATGTGTGGAGTGCCCATAGAATCGAGAGGTGTAGTCCGGAAGCCAACGGAGAATACGTTATTTGGGTCATCTCTTTCTAAATGAAGATATTCAGTCTTTGTTTTCTCATGCTTAAGTAAGTATGCAGTCATATTGTACTCATTGATATGTTCAACTTCGGAACATAGGAATCCATGTGTAAATTTTCCGGGCTGTAAACTTTTACCCAGCGATTCTTTCTTCTTAAGTATACTGCCACTGTACTTTCGACTAGATAATAATAGATGGTTCTGGACAGATCCAAATTGGCCGAGTCTTGAATACATTTTTCTTGGTAAATTTTAATAGCCTGGAATGTAATACACCACTCACTGTATAAGATAATCGGAGTACAAATTAAGAATAAACTTAACAAGCAATCATGTGTAATGTTAGACCGCAATATACGCAGAACCATTTTAACTTTTTAAATATATGTTGTCAATAACAACAAAATAGAAACAGTATTTTTTATGGTACAGTACTATTTACACAAAAGAAAACGCTAACGTTTCTATCCATTATCGGAAACCGATAGCAAATCTATTGAAATTATTTTTGCGGAAAAGCGAAGATAAAGTGACAGAATGCAGTTTCTACGCAAAATTCGTATGTGCAACAACGTATTTTTTCATAAATTCGTAATTTGTGCGGCATAAATATTTTTTACCCGGTATAATTCGATTAAAAGGTTCATAATATGAACCGGTGGGCGAAAGAGAAACAAAAGCATAATGATGAAATATTTTTACTTACACTTTATACGCAAATTTTTGTAAGAACAAATGTTTCAAAGAAATATAATTTCTCTTATTCACAATATACAACGTTATTAATTGTTCATATTTCTTAATATATTTTAACCTCCACTAGTTTACACCTTTTTTACTAAACGAACTTGACTTGAAGAGAAAATGGCTAGTCTATGACTTATGAATATTGTTGCCAAATCAGAAGTGAAAAATCCCTTTACGTTATATAAGGAGTTTTCGCTTACAAAACTGCTGCTACAATAATAGAATAATTGGAAAAAAACAGTTCATCTCAAATTAAATCCTACAAATTGTTGAGTAATAAATTACAAGAAAATAATAATTGTTATTAATATTTTCGCCTTTGAAGATTAAAGCTTGTTCTGGTTCGTTACTGACATGCTGATTGTGGATAATACAAATTATCTCCTTTAATCTAGTAACGCATTGGCGAGGTACCCAGATTCGCAACCTAATCACAATATCGTCGTGTACCTGGTCACATTTTAATCATTATTGTCGTGCAGTTATTGTTTTTAATATCGAGCATCTGCACGAATAGTAGTATTGGAAATTTAAATTTAGTATGCCTGATTAAGTGGGTGATGGATAATTTTTCGCAACTGAATTCATATTGACGACATAAATTGAGCGTCAACAGTGGTCGCGGAGTTGTAGAGAAGTTGAAAGTCGAAAAAGCT
>DWHQ01000520.1:0-13643 GCA_018247955.1 Eurytides marcellus marcellus | reverse complement strand
CTCCCCCTCCCATATTCTCTTCTCCTTCTTCCTTCTCATTCCTCCTCCCCACCTCCTTAAAGGCTAGCAACGTATTTGCAGTTTCTTTAGGTTGCAAATGTCCATGGGCGGGATGATCGCTTACCATCAGATGAGCAGCCTGCTCGTTTGTCAGTACTCCATAAAAAAATACTTACCGTGGTATCTGAATGTATTTATAATTCTATCTACATATATTAAGAACTAAAATGTGGTAAAAAAAAATCAGGACTTAAAGAGTAATAAAAAAGAAACGAAAATATTTACGAATATTCATTCATCTGTCTGGGGCATTGTTTACAATTGACACATTTAATACACACCACGTAAAAATTAAGACAGCGGGTGATAGGTCGCGGGTCGTAATAATCAAAATAAGTGATTAAATCGTTTCTATCGCAAATCTCGCGTCGGCTAGCGGTAATGGGTCGCGAGGCGCGACCCGCACTAGAGTGAGAAAGTAATACATTAATAGCGCGCCATCCCGTTTTTTGAGTTTCTGTTTGAAACACATGCGTAGTAGCATTCGGAAGTAAGAGATAAACCTGTTGGGCCATTTTGCTAGCCAACTGACTGTGCTCTAAGCTCTACGTCATAAAGTTCAATTTTATTTACAATTACGAGTACCCTAATGGTTGGGTATTTTAAAGCTTCAAGACTCGATCAAAGTGGTTCTATCAATCGTGATCGACACTGGTCTATTTCATAGCGTTAGTGATATATTTAAAAAATTTCTTAAAGTTAAAAATGTTTTTTTGTTTAGTTGTTAGTGAATTTTGCCGGCTATACATCGCAAAATTTTCTTAAAGTTAAAAAAGTTTTTTGTTTTAGTTTAAAGTGTGTTGAAATATCATACAGCGTAAAAATATTTTGATAGTGTATTTTGTTTTCATTAATGAACCAGTAGTGAGATAATGAGTTCGGACGAGTCTGAGAAAATAGACGAAGATGTGGAACAAGGTTCGAGAGTTGATGCTTCGGAAGGAGATCGCTCTTCGGACGAGGGATCAGTTAACGATCCTTGTTCTTCTTCATCATCCTCGGTGGATGAGGAAAGTATATCCCCTTCGCCCAGAAAGAGACGCAGGATATCTCGTAAGTTTAAACATGTTCAAAGATATTCAGACCCGCGAGTAGAAACTCTTATACAACAAGTAGAATACATATCTCAATATTTAACACAATTACCTGTATTGACAACTAACGATTGCTCAGTTGAAAAACAAATTAATGATAATCCCGATGGACTGAGACTTCGATACATCTCAGTTTCTGATCAATCCTTGCGTAACATGTCAAATACACTCTTTAGGTGAGTTAAATACCGAGTTTAAAGAAATACTTGTTGCACCTGTAAATAAAGAGCGCTTGGCAGAATTAACTTACCTGCTTGGAAGGGCATTTGTTATAAAAAGCATTGCAATCATGCATTGCTACTCCCGGATTTGTAGGTCTTAAAGTAAATGAAGAGTTGTGCCATTTTAACAAGACTAAAGATTATTTAGCTTCCACTGAACAATTATTAGCAGGTTTAACTAACAATATTCTAGAACAAAGACATCTACTGAAGACAGGGTTACAAGAAATAGTAAACTGGGCTTCAGCAAACCCTAATGAGCTAGATTCAAATAGTTTGTTTACAAAGATTGCTACTACATTCGGTCCAGGTTCACCATCTTATAAAAAATCAGAAACTGCTATACAGATTGTGTGTGGCAAAAGAGCAGAATGTATCGAAGTAAGGCGAGATCGTTTATTAAAAGAAATAGAAAATCCAAACTTACGAGCTACTTTAAACAAGATTCCTCCAAGTGAGGAATATCTTTTTAGTCGTACTGCTTTACAACCATTAATAGCCTCACTAGGTGGATCTCAGATGTGGCTCAATATACCTTCATATGTCAAAGATAAAAAACCATATGTCACAGCACAATCTTGTGACAAAAGACTTAGACCACAGAACAGAGATTATAATAGAACACATAGGAATTACAAATTACAAGATAAAAATGATAAAAATAAACAAACACCTAAATTTAAAAATAATCAGCCCTTTCGAAAAAACCAGTCAAATACCAATAATAAAAAACAATTTTGACAATCAACAAACATTCATGGGGGGCTGTCTCAGAAAGTATGCACAGATATGGCATCAAGAGGGAGCCAAAAGTCACATAATGAAACTTATAACGGCAGCTCGCATACCTTTTCACAAGAAACCTCCCTTACAATATCCAACAAGTCAAATATTGAAAAGTTTTGCTACAAAAACATCAGAGGAGATGACAAGCATTGTAACATGTTTAAAACAACAGAGAATACTAGAATCTCCACCCATATTAAATCCAGGTTTCTTTTGCCGAATGTTTTTGGTACAAAAATCAGATGGGGGTCTTCGTCCCATATTCGACCTCAGAGGTCTCAATTCATTTGTAGCAATCAAACACTTCCAACTGATTTCACAAATGGATGTGACAGAATTTTTGCAAATCAACGATTGGCTTGTAAAGATAGACATTCATCAGGCTTATTTTCACTTACCAATAGCAGAAACACATCGGAGGTTTCTCAGAGTAGTATACAAAGACGAAATATTACAGTTAACAGCTCTACCTTTTGGCCTTTCATCTGCTCCCAAGATGTTCGCCACAGTATCCAATTGGATTGCAGAAATCCTTCGGCAAAGAGGCTTCCGTCTACTAGTATATTTAGACGATTATTTCCTTGTCAATCAGGACCGAAATATACTGACATCTCAGGTAAAAGAAACACTGAGAATACTACAGACCTTAGGGTGGCATATAAATTACAAAAAATCTGTCCTGGAGCCCTCACAGGAGGTGGAATATCTTGGCCTAGTATGGAACACCAAAGAAAACAAAATAAAACTCCCTGCAAAAAAGATACTAAAGATAAAGTTAATAATCAACAAGATGTTAAGATTTGGGAACAGTTCTGTAAAAGAAATGCAGAGTTTATTAGGTTTACTCAACTTTGCAAATCACACCATTTCCAAAGGTCGACTTCATTGTCGCAGAATGCAAATGTTTCTGAAACAATTCAAACAAAACAGACCAAGGGAAAGAAGAAGTCTTCCATTACTAGTCCAAGAAAATTTAAAATGGTGGTTAAAAATTGTATACCACAGCTCAATGCCAATAATAAAAAAGAGTGTCACTCACTTTTTAACCACAGATGCAGCGGATGCAGGGTGGGGCGCTCAATTAAACGACAAGGTTCTGTCAGGGAAGTGGGCTCCATATCAAGAACATTGGCATTCAAACATAAAAGAGATGTATGCGGTGTTTGCAGTCATAAACAGTCAGCGGATGACTCTAAGAGGTGCTCATATCTTGATACAAACCGACAACAGAACCCTCGTTGCGTACCTCAGAAACGAGGGAGGGACACGGTCCCTCTCACTGCTAAATCTGACAACCAGACTTCTAGTACTCACAGAGAAATTACACATAACTCTCACAGCCACATATCTCCCGGGGAGACTAAATGGAATAGCAGACCGCCTGTCAAGGGGTCGCAAGGTACCAGAGTGGCATCTTCTGACCCAGGCTACGGAGCCTATATTCAGAAGATGGGGTGTCCCCGACATAGACCTATTCGCGTCAAAAGAGACGGCTGTCGTACCAAAATACGTTACATTGGATTCAACAGATGGTTCAGCAAGTTTTTGCGACGCCTTCAGTCAACAGTGGGACTTTCAGCTGGGCTGGGCATTTCCTCCACCCAGCTTAATACCAAGAGTACTAGCTCATTTGAACAATGCAAAGGGCGTCTACATTCTAATAGTGCCACAGTGGACAAGATGCTACTGGCTGCCGGACGTGCGAGCACGAGCCATAGCAGAGCCACTTCTGATAAAGAACCTGCGGAAGGTTTTAGTAGATCAGACAACAGGCAACTGCCCGGCACAAGTAGACAAGTTGTCACTAATGGCCTGGAAAATTGGGGGTGGGCTGACGAAATTGCCAACTGGTCTTTAGAAGAACAAAATTTATTAAAAAGTAGCTGGCGTACATCTACTTTGACAACCTATAATTCCCCAATTAAAAGATGGTTGTCTTGGTGTTTGAAATATAATGTCAATCCTAAATTACCAGAGGGCCAACAAGTAGCAAGATTTTTGGCAAAATTATTTTTAGAAGATAAGCTGGCATTTAGAACCATTCTCTTACATAAATCAGCTGTTTCTACATTTTGTGCAGCATCTGGCTTAGATATCTCAAAGAATTTTTTCATCCATCAAGTGCTTAAAGCTATTTCTTTGGCAAAACCGGAAGTGCCAAGACTACCAATATGGGACACAAAAATATTGTTTGACTGGCTAAAAAATTCAACAAATTGCAGTTCTTTATTTGAAATCTCTAGGCGGACAGCCTTAATACTGTTACTGGCCTCAGGCCGTAGGATCCATGATCTCACTTTACTTGATATCAATCCTCAAAATATAAATTATGTTGATCAACATCAGATTAATCTGTGGCCTAAATTTGGTTCTAAGACTGACTCGAACTCACACAGACAATCAGGTTGGTTGTTGCGGAAACATCCAGAACCTCTAGTTTGTCCTGTAAGCCACATTAAGGAACTCATAGAGAAATCTAAAAGTAGGAGAGACATAGATAAGACTGTTACAAGCTTATTTATATCATTATCAGGGAAATTAAAACCTGCTTCCAGATCAATGATAGCAGGGTGGATTCGAAGCATTTTTAAAGATGCAAAAATTGATGCCACGCCAGGCAGTATCAGGTCAGCAGTAGCTTCAAGGAGTTGGCTGGAAAAGAGACCTGTTCAAGACATATTAAGCAGAGGAAACTGGAAAAGCATAGAAACATTTAGAAAGTTCTATTGTCGCCCTATAGATAATCCAGATACTATTACTTCTAATGTTGATTTGTTGCATGCTAACTTTTCTAATATTTGATTACTCTGACTGTTATAGGTTAATAATGTTATGTTATATGTTAATTTTAAAGAAATTTTTCAAATGATAATTTTATTTTTGAATAATAATAGAAGTGATAATTTTAATTTTATTTTCAAAAAGTTAATACAGTTTTTCTCTTGCAGCACATATTACTTTAATTAATTTGATTATATTTCTTAAGGCTGTAATTCTCAATGGAGCATATTATTTTAATAAAGGTTTGATTAATTTCTACTTCTTCTAATTTATATTCATCATAGCGTTAGTGTGCCACCAGCAGATAACAAACAAGTCTTCACATCAACGCTGTGTGTTTTAGGAAATCACATAATATGACTGTTTTGCATTCCAACAAAACAGGTATTATGTGTTGAATAAAACACACAGCGTTGCAGCAATGTTCTTGCTGGTGATATGAAGACTCTATGAATTGTCAGTTATGAAATGACAGCTATAACAAGCGCCAGACTAACATAGACAAGGCGCACGCTGGTGAGTATCATAGACAAAGAGGTGAGTGTAAACAAAAGATACTTAGATTAAGGCATATTCACAACAGCTTTCTTCACATCAACGCTGTGTGTTTTAGGAAATCACATAATAACTATTACAGGTGGTTGTACTTGGAGCCTATCTTGTGTAATGACGACGGCGAGCTTGGTGTAAAGTTTCGAAAAGTGGACCAGGGCTTCAGGCAGGTGGCGCGGATATTCGAATCAGATCCCCGTATATCTGCACTGCTACAATCCGCTAGGCTCTCATCAACCTTGGACTCGATATCGGAACAACTGATCGCTTGCCAATCAGCTTTAAATCGTTATATAGATGTAAGATCTTATTCAAGATAATAGTCATAATTATCATCAATAATTTACCAAAAACACATACAAAACAAAACTTAAAACTTTTTACTCCTTGATATTTTTGGATAGCCAGCCATATAACATTATTGTCCACGAAGAAAAACCACAGAAAAGGAATATTTTTAACGACTTAAAAAAAAATTAAGTAATATTAATAATTTATTTGCAAATATAGGTACATAGCAGGCAGACAATTATTATTTGAGAGAGAATTTGATATATATATTCTTAGAATTGGCTTAATAAATTGAACTAGACTGAAAGTACAGTGACACACAGTATTCCGAATTTTAAAAAGAAAAAAAAGGAAAAATATAAATGCCTTCAGAAATTAAACAATTATTTTCATTGACAATCTTCGTTTCCGTTTTCTCATTTTCATTCACGTGCTTTTACAGGAAAAACGATCGGTATTCCCGCGTCTTTATTTTCTGAGTGACGACGATTTGCTAGAACTACTTGGACAGGCTACAGCTGGCGCTGAAGGTAGAGAGGCCGTCATGCAGTCACATCTTAAGAAGCTGTTTCCGGGTATAACTGGCGTTAGACTTGGGCCCTCTGGATTATCAATTACAGCGCTCTGTAGCCACCACGAGGAGACATTTCAACTTGAACACCCAGTTGATATAGACTGCTCCGTAGAAGTAAGAAAAACGACTTTATTAAATAGCTCAACACATGAATTATTTTTTCCAAAGTAATTAATGAATTATAAAAAACTTCCCGGGGTTACTTATTGTGTTTCTAGTGTATAATCTTTCAATTTACTATGTTTTTGTTTATAAAAACACTAAGCATTTTTGTACTATGTATTATTCTTATGCTACTATATGAAAATCAAATTGTGGTGTTATTGGTTGTGGTGATTTATTCAGGAATGATCACAACTAACACATATTTTTTTTAATGCTGAGTTATATGAAACAGGTGTGGCTGAAGAATTTAGAGGTTGAGATACGTTCATCCCTAAAAAATCTGACGCTAAATTGCATATTGAAAAGCAATTCGCACAGCCAGGATCCTTTTTCGCTGCCCACTCAGATACTGTGTTTGGTGCAAAACATCCGATTCACCGAGCAGGCGGAGAGAGCGATAGTTTCAAAGGAGCTGCACAAGTTAAAGGCAAATGTGGAGAAGGAAAGTATGGATTACTCAGCTGCGGAGGCTGACGATGAAGGAGAGAAATTGAAACGGCAAGCCCTTATACTGCAATGCTCTCATTACGCTTCCGTCGTCCAGAATTTGATAGATAACAATATCACCTCGACCGATGACTGGCTTTGGCAGAAACAGCTCAGGTGAATTTCACATTAAACTTTTTAACGTATACGCTTTTATAAAATGAAACCTTTCTTTAGGCATTTTATTGCGAATTAAGATGTAGCCTTCTGATATTTCTAATGGTTAACAAAATTTATGTTTATAGAATAGAAAAAAACTATTACGCCATATACCATTACTATGTTAGACACTCCTTACGGCTAACATTTATACGCTTCCGTAAAAAAAATCCTATTTTATAACATGTAGTATAAACATAAACACAAGACATTATGTACAAAAATTCTCATTAAGTAGCCGTAATATGTCTTTGTAGTTTGGATTTGTTTTATATGGTTGTTAAAACTGTTTCACGTAGTTGCATTCAGGTCAAATAATACAGGTCCTTTTGAATGCTTCACAGTATTCGTGGTAAAGAAGTTTTTAGGTAGACATATAAAAATATTATTTATGGATTTCAAGAAAAAAAGAGTACGTACTTTATTGTAGGTAAAGCAAAAAGAAGTTTATATGAAGAGTTTCTATGAAACTTTGAAGATTCTCCAAGGACTACCATGAAATCAAAAAAATAATGCATGTTGAGGATTTTGTTAGATTTATTTGAAGTCCGGTTTTATCACATCATTAAAATCTTATCATTATATAAGTCGTATTAAACTGCTTAGTACTTGTCTTAGTCGTAACTAAACGATGACGCATACATTTCAGATTTTATTTACTAAAGACGAACGAAATAGTCGCGGACATGGGCCTGGCTCGAATTTCGTACTCGTACGAATATCTAGGCGTCAACACCGGACAATTCGTGCGCACGGAACTTGCTGACGAGTGCTTTTTGATCTTGACTCAGGTATTACATTTCAATGTTTATTGTTATTCTTGGGGCCGTAGTAGCTCAGTGCCCAAGTGCTGGTTTTTAATGAAATACTCGAGCAACCTGAGTTCAAACCTGATGCCGGTGATAGGGACAATGATCTTTTTATTTTTTGAATAAATAAAATACCCAGTGTTAAGAAAGTTTCTGACCTATTATGTACAATATGAGATAAGAACATTAAAGTGTTAAATATACTAATTAATAATTTAATAAAATAATATCCTTCACACCGAGTTTGGCCCAGGGGGCTAATCTACATGAAATCAACTAAATGCTAGACTGTTAGCACAGATGCTGAGAGAGATCAGGCGCAGAGGTTGAGGGACATTAAATCATTACACATCACACAGTAATAGCTTCTACAAACCACCGCTACCAACGTCGACAAATAGCCGGGAACAACTTTTTTACAGGTCCCTCAGACGCAATGAATTCTTCTAATATCTCAATCCGACTAAGAAACAACAAACACGTTGGCACTGTCCCCGGCGGAATTCAAATCCGCGACCACTAATTTTACTAGCGCAGGCCTGTACTATTGTACAGGCCTACACTATTAGAACCACTGAAGTTATTTACCTTGCCTTCCTTTTCACAGAAAAGGAACATAATATCGGTTTTTAGGTATAGTTTGTGCTAAATATTTACATGACTGCTTTTTATCTATGAAAATAAAAAACATAATTAAAATTGCTATGAATCAAGAGCGATACCTAAAGCAAGAACTATCTTTAATACTAACTATCATTAAAAGTCTGTGATCATTTCAGGCTCTACATCTAGGTTCGATGGGAAATCCGTTCGGACCCGCCGGAACAGGAAAAACTGAGTCCGTCAAAGCACTCGGGGGCTTGGTCGGTCGCCTTGTGCTGATTTTCAATTGTGACGAGGTATGCATTTATCTATATAAGTATTTTAACCTCATGGTGGATACATTTTATCCTAAATAGTAAAAAAAATATCATAAAATCCTTAAAATGTATATGTGTAAGGGTTAAGCTCATCTAGGTTGGATAAGGAACATCTTGGCAAAATTTCATGTTTCAGTCAAATAATTCAGTCTCAACATGACTAATATATTATTGAAGTTGGAGCAAAATTAAATAATTCATATTTGACGTCAAGGATTTGTTTATTAACGGCACCCTCTACCTTGGTGCACTTCAAAAATTTACACGCGAGAAGAACCGACGATATACATATATAAATAGATGAACTTTTCTGTTTTTATTTCTGTTTAAAGAGAAACCGATATAAAATCTATTTACAATTCTATCATTCATCAGTATATTGTTTTATTGCTTGATCCTACATACATTGTTCTTAACTTAAACTTTTTATTTTTCATATAATGAGTGGTATTCCTTCAGGCAATGGACGCCAAATGCATGGGTCGCCTTCTGACCGGTCTGGCCCTCTCCGGGGCCTGGGGCTGCTTTGACGAGTTCAACCGTCTTTCCACTGATACCCTCGCTGCAGTGTCACATCAGCTCACCTCCTTGCTCGCTGCCATTGCACGTAAACCTGGTACGGAGGCCGACGCACTGCTGAACGGAAAACAAGTGAGTGCATTTTAAGACATTTACGAAAGCGAGTATGAATGACAATCTGTCATCGATATCATGAATGTAAATTCGAATAGGAAAAAAAATCTAATATCATATGAGTAAAGGTAAAAGTACTTCTTATATATATGCGTCTAGGTTTAATACTATCAAAATACTGAAAGTGTTAGGACTCGTTTGCAAAGTCCGTCTGTGGTGGCATCACTGCACTGTCAGTTATTCTACCGCCAAGTAGTTGATCCAAGCGACGTTGCCAAAACGTAAATATGTGCATTGAGAAAAGTAACAGCCTATATAGTATATATAGGCTGTTACTTTTCGTTCACAGATCACGTCCCCACTGCTGTGCACAGGCCTCCTCTATACAGAGTGTGTAAGAACGAAACATAACCAGGTGCGCGTGTCCGAATGGTGTGGTGTGGCTGCCACGATGAACCCATTGGGGCGTGGTTACGGCGGGAGGCGCGCTCTGCCCGCGGCGCTCAGCCGTCTGCTGCGGCCAATCTGCATGGCCCAGCCGCGTGGCGATCTACTCGCGCGTCATTTGCTCGCAGCGCACTGCCTTGCTTCACCCCAGGCGCGCGCTGCTGACCTGCATAACGTGTTCACCATGGCCAGGTGAGTTAGCATGAGACTGTAAGAGAATGACCTTAACCTTTTTTATGGTGGAGGCAGAGGTAGGGAAGGAATGTAAGCAGAGGTAGGGAGGAGAGTGAGAGAGGGAGGAAGATGGGCACCGGCCACCTCACTCAACGGATGTAACGCGGATGCAAATACTTTCACTTTACGCCGATTGTTTTGTCTTGGTACTTATCCGGCCCCAGCAGCGGGAGCAGCTGCGAGGCTCTACCACCGTAAAAAACTTCATTTTACCACTATCACTACACAATCTGAATGGCCTGTTTCGTCGGAAAATTACTATTATCTCCGACATTCCACTCTTGTATACCCGTAATTTAATAAAACTTTTACTTAACTTAAGCGTCGCAAGCTTGAACAGTGTGTACTCGGGCCTAGCTTCTGACAAAACTCAGCTGTGTGTGCATATACAAAGTCTGTCACGATTACTTATCATCGCCATCTAGTGTTAATTCGAAGTAGCCATCAGTAGGTCACATTAATGTCTTCGCCTCTGTGCCTGTCGGCTATTCGTCCAATCGAGTTATGAGAGTAAAGAAAGAGTGAGTGCACCTCTGTCTGTTCAAAAACTGCTATTGATTGCTAGTAGACTGCCGCTTGTAGAATGTTAAATTACTACTTATTACATATTGTTACGATAGAATTCCATATTCTGCTATATTGTGGCACTTCCCCAAGCTGACTACACAAAATAGTGCTACCACAAAAAAACCTGATACAATAATTATAGCAAAATTTCATTTTACTGCAGTAGGGTGTGCTTTTTGTAATTACACTACTGAGGGCGTTATAACCTTAAAAAAACATTGTAAAAGCATGCTGCTGAGCGGGCAGCGCCATTACGATTGGGGGCTACGTGCGCTGAAAGCGGCTGTGGGCAGCTGCGGTGCGGCGCTTGCTGCTAAACGCCAGGAGCCGGAGGAGAGCCAGAGGGCTGCGCTGCGACGTCTCCTGCGCCTCAGCAACCGCTCCAAGCTCACCAAGCACGACGCACACAGGTGAATCACACAGACGTACGTTATGGGGAGATTATGTGAGGATGATGCTTATGATGCCTATACGAGGGAAAGTCAGAGAAAGATTGGATGTAGGAAGAATCTTTGAAAAAAAAAGGGATGGACTTGGTTTCTGTTGGGATCTTCAACGGAATTGAATTTTTAGAACTTTTTTAATGGAGTATGCTGAAAAACGAGCAAACGGCACACCTGATGGTAAGCGATCACCGCCGCCCATGCAAATTTGCAACATTACAAAACATGCAAATACGTTGCCAGCCCTTAATGGGGGATTTTTGAAAGAGGCGTGGGAAAAGGAGGGAGGAAGGGGGGATTTAAGCAGAAGTAGAGATTGGAGTGAGAAAGGGAGAAAAGGTGACCTGTGGCCGGTGGCCCATCCCCCACCTGTCACCTCACTCACCGGACGAAAGGAGGAAGCATAAACACTTCCACTTTGCGCCGATTTTCTTTGAGGTTGTGATACTTGTCCGGTTCGAGCCCGCTGATTCAGCAGCGGGAGCAACTGCGTGACCCTACCACGGTGAACCGGCCTATTCAGCAACGGGAGCAGCTGATCGGCTCTACCACCGTGAAATTACCATGGGAACATTTTTTATCCATAATATTCGTATTAATCAATATTCATGTATAGTCTAAGAAAGACGAAAGGCCTGTTAAAAATTTGGAAAACAGTTACAAAAGTAGACACATGGAACATGCAGTTATGGGCATATTTTAAGACTAGAGATTACGAATAAATTGCGACCAGGCATCCGACTTGTTCGTCTGGTCAGTTAATATTATATAAATATTTAACTTTAAGGTTTGAAAACATTTTGTCGATGGTGTTCGCCGAAGTGCCGGAAGAACAGATGACGGTGAATGCAATTTCCATCGCTCTGGAGTCATCCGTCAAAGACCTTGGCTTGGTATACAACAAAGATCAGGTAAGTTTGTTTTGTTTCTAGCTTCATCTATTATGAACATGGCGTAATAGTAATTTTTTTTTCCGTTAATATTATGACGAGACGAACGAATTGTGAGAAGAAAGTTAATTTGAGTCGTTAAATTTCAAATGTGGCCATCTCCATGATAACGTAAAGAGCAGAAACGCAATTTTTTTGATTTATCGGAAATTTATAGAATTTCCTAATGATTTGTTGTTATTTCTAATAATATTCAATGTGAAATGAATAATAAAAGTATCTTCAGTGTGATAAAAGCGGCACTTTAAATAAAATAACCATATTACTTTTGGACATGGCTATGTATGATTTGAAAGTTCAGGATTTGGTTAAGTTTGATTTAATCCTGAACTGGATTTGGCTGAATTTGATATGGTATATCAGTTATGACTTAATCAGGGTTGACACAAATAAAAAGGAAATCAAATTAAGAAATATTTATTAAAAATGTATAGTAAAAGAAAATAATTAAACAAAATCATATACTTCCTCAGTATTGCTCTCTAATTCTTCATCATTTTCGTACGTCGCTTGGCTTTCTGTTACATTCAGTAATACTTCTTTATAAAATTTTAAATATTCGTATTTAATGTCCCAGTCCTGTCCATAGTGCTTAACTAACAATCGCCGTACATCATTTAATTTAGCCAGTTTTATAGGTACTCCAGGTGAAATATTCTGAGGATTTATATTATTACCTTGCTTCCCTCTCTTTAAAATGCTTTTATTTACATTTAAATCATTTTTATAAGATGTTTCGCCTCTTACCGATACAGAATTTGTTTTTCTTGAAAGAATTACTCGCTTACATTTACTAATTTGAAAGTGCCAGTTTTGTGTGGGTTTCAAGGTTTCTTTACATGTAGATTTCCAGTCCAGTAATGGTATGTCAGAAACAAGTTTATGCACAGTAGCATGGTTTGAGAAAATTTTTCTATATTCATCTGGTTCTACAATAGTTTCGAGACGTCTTATATGTCTTTCAGTCAATGCAAACACCCTGTCTGGTGGAAGAAATGAATGACCGGTTACGGGGTAAATAATTTCAACCGTCCTTACATTTTCTGGAGCGTTCATCAACCATTTCATGGCCATTCCTATTACCATCATGTTTTTATTTTGGCCACCACAGCCGTCAGCGACCAATCTCACAACTTTTTTGCCACATAAATTAATATTGTTCAAGCAGTGAAAAAGACTAGTACATATTTCATTTGAACCCTTTGAGGATTCATTTTCTGTCCAAGTGTACGCATGTACATTGTCTTTGGTTAATGTTTGTGATGATGACCCCACCACCACCGTAAAATTATATATATATAACTGTCTCGCATAATATGCTGCTTGATCGGGTATTTTTGGAAGGGGTAAATTTTTTTGGCAATCAAAACTTATAGTGATTAAATCATCGCGGTCTTCTTTTAAATTTTGAAAAAAGGCAGTAGCTCGTAATTTGTGAATCCTAGCTTGGGTCATTATCGAAACTTTGGTG
>DWHQ01000519.1:0-13644 GCA_018247955.1 Eurytides marcellus marcellus | reverse complement strand
ACTTTATGCTGATTTTCTGTGAGGTTGTGGTATCTATCTGGTTCGAGTCGGCCCATTCAGCAGCGGGAACAGCTGAGTGGCTCTACCACCATAAATAATTTTATAAGAAACATATTTATTCTAGGTAACACTTGCAAATTGAAGCTATTTGAGTATTATTATATTTTATTACTAAAACTCTCATTTCAATTGCATATGATCCTTTTGAAATAAGGGTACTGGAACAGTAATGATATACTGATCAGTAAATTGAAGACTTAGTGGCTTATTGTCTGTATGTTTGAATTACAGTAAAAACACACACATGTTTAGATTGAAATATAAGATATTAGCTAAATGTTTGAAATAATATCCCAAAAGACTAAACAACATGACAATTAGTAAGTGTTGATTTATTGTCATTTCTTCAGTGTTTATAAAGTTAATACTAGCTATAATTGGCATGCAGAAAAATTTTCATTTGAATACATTTAAGATTAAACTTCATATTTTGTTTTGAATTTCAATGAAACATTGATTTGAATAGCAGAAGAATCTATATGAACAATAAATCATAGTTTTGGCATAATACTAAATGTAAGAATATTTACAATATTATAGATTTAAAAAGAAACCCAAGATATTTATTACATTAAAATTTCTTGTCACAAAATGATAACATAATGTAAAAAACTTTATTTTGTTAAGAAGTGCTTGCTTCTTTTAATAATCAAAATTCACCATTGGTCCATTTTTAGATTCAGAGATACCAATCATTATTTTCTATGTCTATAACTGGCATACGATTAACCTCTAAGTGTTACGAAAGAACTGAATATCCACTTATAAAGTGAATTTAAGGATGCTACTAATATTGTAAAAAAATTAAGCAGGACCTGGTCTGTACTAAGTTGCATAAACTAAAACTACAGCAATTAAAGGTTACATTTACTTAATTAGATATTAGTCTTCATGATGAATATTGTAATGTATCAAAGACAATGCAAAACGTATAATGCATTCTGACAAAGCGAAGGTAATCTGCCATTAATCGTGTGACGTGATGACGTAGAAGACAAAAAATGTGAAATGCGTTTCAATTCGAAATAAAAGTACAAATAGGGCCGTCACAGTATTGAAATGATGAGACAAGAAATAAAATTTATTGATAATGTAAAACGTCACTTACTAGTAAGTCTTTCCATTAGCTGAGTTGGGCTCGATTCCAGCAAGGTCGTAGTAATTACTACTACTAAAGTTTAACTGCTGTATTAACTTCGTCATATTGGTAAATCGTAGTTAAGCCTTGTTAAAACTTCAAAACAAAAACACGGTCGAACCGTAGCTTTTAGGAAATTGCGCAGCACAAGCGAACTGTTTCACAACACGATGATGAATTAAGACAATTCGTCTTGGTCTTCGTCAAATTGTCTATTGCTCGACTTCAAGTTTTTGGTCTTACTATACAATTTAAAATGTAACTCATTTTTATGCATATACTGCGTATTTTCTATACATCTTAATTTGGTCGCTTTATAATATTTTTCCGTAATGGCGGCCGGAAATGTGACGTTTTAAGAACTATGAGATTAGTTTTACGTAAAGATAGATGTGTTATTAAAACAATAGAAAAACTTTTAATAAAATTAAATTTTGTACAAAATTTATACAAAATTAAATTTTGTTTTTGGAGACGCCATCATTTTATATCAATTATTTATGGCAGGAAATGTAAAATGATAAGTACGTCTTACATTAAATATCGATTTGAAATTAATAGCAAGAGAATGTACATCTAGTTATATACAATAATATCTTAATCAATAAAGACGACTAAGCTGCGGTCGAGTTATTGATCGGAGTTTAAGCTCAACTCTATCTAAAAAAGGCTCACGATATTTAACTTACCGGTTACGAAATATTAAAGAAGGCATAATACTTGTTGATGAATCAATTCTTTTAAATCTTTGTTCTTCTATCATGTAACTGAATGCCGGTACGGCATGTAACGTCATAACTTCACTTTACCTTTACACTGCACTTAAAGAATAACTTCCACTTACGGAGTATTGTTTAGTTTTTCCACTTCGTACATTAATATTACTTTCACTTTTTTGGTAATTTCTACAATGGGAGATGATTTTATATAACGACATTCAGGCTCAAAAGAACACTAGCGACTAACGGTGCCGCAGTCGGATGCTATATAATAGAATATAAATGTAAGTAAACCTCACCCCTCTATTTTTAGGGAACCCAGGGTCTAACAACACAGGGGCGGAATTTTGCCCGACATGGTCTATACAGCACTTATTTGTAACAAGTAATATCTAAAAAATATAGATAGCTTCAAATACAGAAAGAAAACAGTATATTTAGGGATTTCATAGCATTTTAATTTAGTTATAAATTCTTGACCGTTATATTCGCAATTGATTAAATTTAAACTTCGATAATTTGAAATTAAATTGAAACGCAATAACATATGTAAACTTTAATAATAAACATAATATTCGCGTGAATACAAGAAACTAACTGTGCTAAATACTTTAGACAGTTTTTCTTGCAACTAACTAAAAAATCATTTTTACACGTAAATATTAAAAATATAAAAGAAGTCGTAAGTTGGATTAAATTGGAGACAAGAAATTACATCATTTTGAATTTGATATCATATTTTGATATCAAATTCAATTCATTAATAAAATGCAAACAAATATATATTATGGAAAACCCTAAAATATATTACGGAAAACCCTCCTGTGTGTTACCAAACATCTACAGGACATGCGCAGAAGCCGCCATTTTGATGACGTTCAATGTTTACACCGCATTCCCCATTGATTGTTTTGTGCCTTTTTCGTAAAAAAGATACAGTCTTGCCTGTAAGGATAAGGTTTGATATCTCATTGAAATTATTTTTGATGATTCAAAACAAAAATATCTAGAGTCAAACATGTTAAAGGGAACAAAAATTAATTGAATAAATTAATTGTTCATTTACCTAAGCAGCAGCGTAAGCTTTGCGTAGGAAACAAAATACCAGCTAAATTAAATTCATAAAGTAAGATTTTGGATTTTAAAGGTAGTGCTATCACTTGCAAAGTCGAAGTTTACCTCGTAGCAACGAATTCACCCTTTAAGGTGTAATGCGAACCCTTTATGGGTAAGCCTTCATAATGTTAGAATTTAGACAGCACATGTTTTTAAAAGATAAACTAACACGATGACAAAAATTCGTTTACCATACGGCAAACGAATTTCTCTCAATCGTTACCATACGACAAACGAATTTCTCTCAGTCATCGTGTCAGTTTATCTTTTAAAAACATGTGCTGTCTAGATTCTAACATTATTCGATACACCTACCCATAATAAAATACTGACACGCAGAACCTCCTTGGCGCTACGTTGCACTCGTCACCTAGGGATTTAAGTGGTTATATTTTTATGCACAGTAGTAACGCGTGCAATGTTGCCTCGTAAACCGAGACATAGTACCGTGTAAACACACATTCCTATTTGGGGGTAGAATAACCGGCAATGGCAATGGCAATTCGTTATTTCGTTTACCACAATGAAAATAATTTTACTTTATAAATAATGTATTGCATTTGGGACAAATTCGTATAATGACTAATTTCCGGACATCAAAGTGGTTAGAGACTAAACTGGAGCTTAACGTTTCTTAAAATACCTATTAATAAATAAGAAGAGTGTCTTATTTTAATGGTAGAAAAAAAAGATTTGTATAAATTTTTCACTAGACACTCATTTTATTTAAATTGTAGTTTCATTCGTGAATTAATTAAAAAAAAAGAATGTTGCTGCTTATTGGCAGAACTATCTACTGAATTACTAAATTTGTATTGTTATTATTAGCAATAAGCCCGCAAAATAAAGTTTAATTTTCCTGAATTGGGCGGTGAAGTCTTGTATAAAGGAATTACATAAAGCTGATTTTGACACTGCTCACTGTATTTTCACAAAGTTCTCTGTTCAAATATCCAGAAGTTTTTGATTAGACCAAAAATTTTAATCGTATTCCAAATCTATTCTTTCATAGTTAAATGCTTCCACCAGGTGAACCGAATAAATAATTGAATAATACTGACAAAGGGGAACAAATTTTATTACCTTTCTGTAAAATCCATCTGTTTTTATGTAATTTCAAACCTTTAACGTTAGTGGTAAGTCAATGCAGTCTAGTGTCGAAAAAATGTAGTTTTTAAGAATCTGTACTTTTGTAAAGCTAACGGATTAGATGACGTGCCAGAAACTTCCAACTAGCGTTCTGCGAAAATTTTATAGAGATCTTTAAAGTTGCAGGAGAATAATCATTGAAGATTAAAACCAATGCAACACAATTATGAATAATAGTAAAAAAAATGCTATTTACATAAAAGCTTGTTGAAATGAAAAAAAAAACTTTTTAAGCATCGATATTTGTTTATTCTAACGACACCTGTACGAATAAGAGGAGCGCAATTATGTTTTCACAGGTTTGTAATAGCCATTCATATGATGCTGTAGCCAGTTCGGTGTTTAAGACCGCCAAAATCGAGTAAGCCTGTAAGAGGTGCCTGTGTCGTTTTATACGTATATGTGATTGTATACGTATTTCCCCCAATACAATCTATAAGATAAGGCTAAGGAAAAGGCTAAAGGACAGTATAGCTTATGAAACCAACGACGCATTTATTCTTAACACCGTGTTATTAATCTGTTTAGGTGCTAAGAGGGTTCAGAGATTTCCCAACTTTTATTTATAACCTTTTTTATATTTCTAGATCCTAAATCCGTAATAATATATATAATTTATAATGATAATAATGTCGGTCACAGCGGTGGATCTTCAAGAGATCAGCCATCTGCGCGGGATACACTATAATGCACAAGCGTTTGCGCAGATACAGGTGCACTCGCTGTTACTCTCATAGCCCGATGGGACGGCTAACCAATACGATCGGGGAGAGATCAAACCGAGATTAAACCGACCTTTTAATAATGACCCCTTAAAGTCACCGCTAGATGGCGTCGACAAGAAGCCGGAACCGACTATTTGCATGCCTATCCGACGCATGGATCATCCTACTTTTCAGGCAGTCGGGTGATCAGCCCGTAATGCTCTAATCCAACTATGAAAGAACAACAAAAAGTTATAACAAAATAATATACAACACAATATTGCCTTCCTCGGAATTCGAACCCATGACCTCGGATTTGTAAAGCACGGACCTTTACCACTTGGTCACGGCGGCAGAACGCAGTTGCATAAATCGTATTGCTTAAAGAAAAAAGTAAGTACTGAAAAGTAAAAAGTTTCTTTTCTTTTTCACACTGTAAACTGGGGACACGTTTCTTTTTATTTTAAACCTTGATCTGGATGCGATTTGAGCGTTGCTGCTATACTACTTAAACTGGTATTTCAAATTGCAATTTAGAAGCTTTGGGCAGACTTTATAGAAGCGGGATTTAAAAAGACTTCCGACGATCTTGTTAAACAGAAAAATAATACTTAAATTCTTCAACTATGCTAAAATAAAACAATTTACAAAAGTCATTTGAGCAGGCCAAACACAGAATCAATGTTTCAGAGGTAAACGTACTAAACTGTGGTGTTTACCGCTTATAAAATTTAGTCACATTTGAAGGACTGCGGATTTAGATCTAATTACATTTTAGTATATCATACTACATGTCTCCTGATCTAATCAAGAACATAAAGTGCCTTCTGATCAGGCGATATTCATGTATATGTCAACTTTTACAATTTTACCAAATACCGACAGTGCATTTTTCAAGCAAGCAAAAGTCAATTATGTTTTTTTTTTTTGCATACTATGGCATAAATTATTTAATTATGTCCGACTACCCGAAGTAGAAGCGAGCGAATTTTAGAGAGGGTTTCCCAAAGGTTAATTGACAACAAAAAGGCAGAGAAAGAAAGAGCAAAAAGTAACTACAACATTTTTGCTGGTGATCATTCTCGGCTAGGCCTTTGAGATATCACGGGTAGCTGGAACATCCGTTTTGTACAGGAAACAGCTTGCTGCCTAGGATAAGGTGACACAAAACTCAATCTCTCATCCCAATCTCCTTTTGCTCTTTTGTGTTTTTTCTGTATTGACATGACGAGTTTTTAAACCCACAAAGCTTTTGTCGATTTTACTGACATAGTAAACAGTCATAATTTTCTATGGATATTTATTTATAAAAATCATATCATTCTTAATCGGTTATTTTAATTTATATTTCTTTTATTTTTCTAAACTATAAATAAATGTATGCCTAAATAAATAAATGCCTCGACTTAAAAAAACGTGGGTTTGTATGTTATTTAAAAACAAAACTGGTAAAATTAACTAAAGCTAATACTTTTCTCTTCTTACTGCAATAAGGCGCATTCTATCAGGATTAAGTAATAACAAAGTGGGACAAAATAACACGCAATAGACACACTTGTCGTGCTAAAATTACTTCATAGAGTATTTCAATTCACATAGGGAGATAACAGGTGTTCCATTGAACATTGTGACACGAATTAGGTAAAATATTCCCTATATATACTTTCAAAAACTTTTTACAAATTAAACGAACTTAGACATTTCAGCCAAAATGAAAGTTTTGACTGTTCTCTTCCTGGTGGCCGTTGCTTTTGAGGTAATAATTGATTTTTGAATATTCTTATGCATATAAAATTTTTGTAATCATTACCTGAAACGTTATTAAAATATAGTCGTTTGACATAGCCTTGCATTTAAATAATCTATTTTATATAAGATGATGATAGTCTAGTTTTTTCGAGACAATAAGTTTTTGCTATTTTGGACTAAAAAAATCTGTGGAATACTCTAATACAAATGAACTGAATGATAGATTCATATGTAAATGATTAACTATTAATATTACTTAGTGAATAAATCGGACAAAGTCAGAATTATATGTTATTTTAAAATAAAGATTTGAAAAATCGAAATCGATACAAAATTGAAATCGTGTAAAATCACAACGGACGAATAAAATACTATTCTATTTACTATATATTATAAGTTAATATTCATGTAAAGGATGTTATAAATCATATTTTAGGCAGCTTTGGGCCAAGTCGTCAGATCATGCGGGTCAAGTGTTGTCGCTGCACCAATAGCGGCCTCGGGCTGCTGCTCGGACATCGTCTACTCTGCGCCCGCTTTAGCCGCACCTGCTGTCATCCAGACGAATTCTGTGGCCAATAGCTTAGCAGACACACTGTCGCTTTTAACTGTCAGCAGCTTATTAGCTGAAAAATTACCACTCGCCGGCGCCGTTGTTGCAAGTGTGCCAGTAACAACTGGATGCGGATGCGGATGCGGATATGGATATGGTCCGTACGGATATGTCCTGTAAATTTTTAATCCTGGTGATAAATATTTAAAAAAAAAAAAGTTTTTATACAGTTGACGAAACCACATTTTTGTTCACATTTACAAGAAATAAAATAAAATATCACTATTTTCATCATCGCCGTATGTCAATAAACATGTTTTAATATAAAAAGGTTCCAATAAACAATGTAATTTTTTTTAATTACCTGTTTCAACACAATTGTAGCCCCGAAGATTTTTCGTTGATTATATCTCTAGATAATACTCGAAGCACTTGATACTTGTAATTAATACAGTCGTGAAAGATAACCCTATAGAAAAGGATAGTCATTTAGCTAAACCTTGATAGACAATTTTTTCTATTCGATGCTACGCCAGCACTCTATACATGTCATATTTGAACGATTTTTTGAAAGAACCGAAGTCCTCATAACTCTCTGGTTGTAAACACGGTGAATTAAAGATCAGACTGAAATGCACATGTATTTCAGCATGGTCGGTAATTTGCCGTGTTTCGTCCATCCAACTCTTACTCTAGTGCAAAGCAGAGTTTTACCATATACAATATACCAATTTTTCTTTTGCCTTAGTTTTAATTACCTGACTTATCATATGAATGGCAAAGATAACTTCCTATCTGTCGACGAATCTCTGTTAATTCCAATTTACATTAGAAACAAAAACGTCAAATTTTGTAGGGAAGGTTTTTCATTCTGTTCATTTCACAAAAATTGTTTAAAATCTACATATAATTTTAAACAACTGATTTTAATACAAACTTTTATAAACCCATAACATTACTTTCACACAATTTAGAACAGGTAAATGAGGCAGCGGGAGCATAAGATATAGCTGTCATTGAAACTAGCTTTGTTAACTTTTCTCGTTTGTTTGTTATTTGGAGGAGTGACAATCAATCTTGACATATTGTATATGATAATAAATTCCAGAATACTACATTATTTCTATTTATCATCATGTACAATTTATTGTAGTAGAGACAGTTCATTAAAAACAGTCGTAGAAATGTATTTATTATTAATTTTCGACGCAAAAACGTTTGGGATTACTTAAATTTTTAATTTAATTTTATAAATTATGTTGTTTTTTTAGTTTAGTTGGCTATAAACGACATGTTGCGAAATTTTCCTATGAAAGTAATGTCGTTTTTGTTTTAGCTAAACTTCGTAACGATGCCTTTCGAGATAGCTAGAGGCTTTTGCTTTTTAATTATCATACATCAGGAGATGCATTGAGAAGTATCTTTATTGATGAAGCGATCAAAGACCACTTCTCTATTACATGGTATGGTATGGCTGAAGTAGTAAGTTGCAATTGATGGATCGTCTAATTTTGTTTTCTTCATCTGCAGGACCCAAACACTAGAGTTGATACACTTGTTCTTATTTTTGCTCACACTTGTTCGTAGATGATGGACCAGGGTTGGTTAAGAGTTAATGACAGTTCCTCTATTGTCTGACATGATTTGCTTCTACTCCTACTTTTAACATATCATACTCTATTTAATCAGAATTTTGTACACATTGAACGATCTTAGACTGAATTTTTCACGAGATAAAGTATGAAACTGCTCCTCTCAATCATGCGCCTGATGGTAAGCGAACTTGCCCGTAACAATACATTTCATTATGACTATGCTCTTATTTATTATGCTATATCTCTATGTCACTAATTACATTGGTAACCTGACATTTAATATTTGATACTGGACAGTGACCTGTCCAGTATCGAATATCAAATGTTAATAATGTGGCAAAATGTCCTTCGAACTACCAAACTTAGTAATGTACCGTAACTTAGTAATGTATAAGCGAAGAGTGAAGAAAGAAAAATAAATAGCCTAATAAAAGGTAATATTGTAGTACCGATCCATACGGACTTTTTAAAAGCATTTTCCCATTTTTAACATTTTGTTTTGATATATTTTTTGTATTTATTACGATGATTTAATGAATTATATTTATGCATTATAATAATTTATTATAAGTGATTGAGAAAAATTAAAAAGCGTATTTAAAATATTAAAATTCCCGTCCCTGTTTTTTACTCTGAGTACAGATTCTTGTGTTGGTGCGTCTTTTGGCTAAACACACTTCAAAAGCTTCTTTTCCCTTTATACTTGCGACAAAAGTTGATACTCAACATTTTGCGTCGTTAGTGTTATAGGGCCTGTTTATATTTGACGTGATAATTTGACAAGAAATAGCTAAAGGTTGCTGACGCTTAGAACTTTAGATAATGAGCATTTATATAGTGTCGTTATTGACACAAAAGACAATGTGTACTGTCACACGTTGCAATAATGACCTGGGGCTACTTTCTTCTCACTAAAAGTGTAACTGCCTTACACATTTGTTTAATGAACAATTCTAAAACTGCGACGATTATTATGTTTTAAGAACTCAACAATTCCTATGAGAATTGTGTTCTTTTTTGTCATCGTAAATTTTTAAATTATAGAAAATGAAATTAGGTATATGGGGATTGTGTTTAACGGTTTTACGGAACTATTATAAAAATGGTAAGAAATTTACGTGAAAAGTCAATTTATTTGAATTAACCGTAACCTAAATTTTAAAATTAATTTGGATATTAATTACAAAAAAATAAATGAATGCTACCGGTAGGTATTTCTATTGTTGGCATAGATAAACAGAATCCGCAAAGGTTAATTGACACTGAATTACTTGAACTATAAGAAAAAAAAAAAACGGAATTATATATCTATATTGAGGTATTATACTTATATTAGTTAAATTACAGATGACATCAGTGTGGTAAAGTGACAGTGATGGTGTTTGTCGATTTCTCAAATGCTTTTAACACAATTGATCACGGTATCCTTCTCTCTATACTTACTCATTTAAAGTTTACACCTGCAGTTCTGGATTTGTTCTCCTTCTATCTTCGCGAGCGCCAGCAATCGGTCTATATAGACCTAGGAGAACTCTTAGAATGGGCTGATATCGTAACTGGCATTCCGCAAGGTGGTATACTCTCCCCTATAATTTTCTCAGATTTCATAAACTCAATCACGTCCTGTATCAACTGCTCGTATCATTTGTATGCGGATAACTTACAACTTTATATTCAAACAGAAATTGGTGATCTCTAAAACGTGGTTGCTAGAATCAAATCCAACTTGAATGCTAACTTTAACTGGTCAACTCCATGGAGTTTATGTCAATAACAATAAATGTCAAGCCATGCCCGTAGTTAGTTCAAGGGTGTTGGTAAAAATTGATTCTGCATGTCTTCCTTTCGTCAAGTATAAAGTAATTCCATGTACCATTTTTTTGAAAAAAACTTGGCATATATATCGACAATACCTTGAGTAAAGTCTTTGAGCAATAAGAACTCTGTATCGTTTGAAGATTTTTCTCCCCTTTACGACCAAGTTAATGCTTGTGCAGACGCTTATTTTCCCAATTATTGATTTATGAGCTAGAGCGCCTACACAACAAGTATAAGGCATATTTTCGGCCTTCGAAAATATAGTCATGTCACGCCTTACAGATCTCATCTCAAATGGCTCACTGTAAAACAACGGCGTAACTCTAGGATTGTGATTGCTCTGTTCTTCATTCTAAATGATTCGGCTTTACCTTCTTATCTAAAGGATAAATTTTATTGCCTTGCCCTTAATAATAGAGCTTTCGTTCTGCAAATACTTTAGAAATCTCTATTACTCAACATGTCACTAGTTTATTTGCTAAATCCTCTACTATTCAGGCTGCACTACTCTGAAATTCCTTGCCTGAGGATATACACAGAGCTCCACAAAGCGAGATTTAAACGGACGAAAAAATGACAATGCGTCATTTAAACGGATGGCCCGACAATTTTATTTGCAGGAAACTGTATAAAAATCAGCTATATGGTAGATGTTATCTTTTTCCACTACCTTTAAATTATTTATGTATATGTTTATATATTTATTTATGTTTGTATGTATTATATGTGTATATATGCAACTTACGACTTTTCTAATGTTTCATTAACAGCGTTCATTGTCAGGAATGTTCATGAACAGACAGCGGATGGACATGAGAATTATACTTAAATACATAAATAAAATATTATCCGATATATTATCCATAGATGGGATTTAATACTTTGTTCTTAAGAATTTACGCCGCGATATATTTAACCAATTAATTAAACAAACCAAATGAACAAAATATAAATTAACCAAAGAGCATGTCCATGTCATATATGTATAGGGGTTAAATGTTCTATACCATGGAGTCAGTCGCTCACTCTCATGGTCATGGTGAATAAAATTGATAACCGTCGCAAATAGACCATATAACACAAGGGTTAAATATTTCATATAAGTTTAGCCTCTCATATTTGGTAATTGCTCTCTTGCAGGGTGATATTACTACTACTGGTATTGCCTCTACCGCCAAGTAGTAGTGAGTCGGCAGTACTGTGTGTCGTTTCAAAGTTCAATGTTGCCAGCGATCTGGGTGTTTAACACAACACAGAGCACTACTCGAGTTCAATGTGCAGTTTAAATTTTTCTCTGGCAATGCGTTGTTATTGATATGCATCTCATTTGCCATGACGAACAAGTAATGTGTCTGATGGCTTGATCGTCTTGTCATTTTATTTCCATATAAAAAGATGTAGCATCTAAGGATCCAGCCGATTAGAGATTAATTGTTATATCACAGTTGCAGTCAAGTATTCTTGTAATCTGGCACACAAGTGAAAAAAGTGTGACTTTTTGCGGCCAAAGTAGTATTTTTTGTAGTGTTGGTAGACAGTAAATACTGTTTTATTAAATGTACTGTATGCTCCAAACTAACTAAACAGTGTAAGATTAGTTCACTGTTTGTTTCTTGCGCTACCCCTATCACCCAAAGATATCAAATCGTAAATGTCCATGAGAAGTAAGCTTTTTTTTAGCAAATTGACCTTTACCACTAGAATATAAAAATGCTTGCACGTTGCTAAGTTACGACGCTTTACGGTAAAATAAAGACAAAAATACAATTAAATATTATAACGATATATATTTGGGTCTTTATTATTTTCGGTCGGTTCTATCCATACCAAATGTACATGTATAAGAAAATAGGAACTGAAGAGAATCCATAAACTATATATGTTCATTTGAACAAAATGAAAGAATCAGTAACGGATTTTAATCTTTTATTTATACATATATTTTTAAAACTAGGAATAACAACACTATATTAAAGTTAAAGCCGACTGTTTCACATACGTAGTCATTATGCGTGTGGCTATAATTTACTTATTCGAATTATGTTCGAAATGTAACAATGGCTAATGGGTGCTTAAAAGAAGGGGTTACCACATCTAACTTCGAATGCTTGTCTGCCGAACATGTCATCGACTACAGCTGTTCCAGCAGAAGGCAGAGCGCCATCGACTGCTATCATCCCATAGACAGGGAAACAACCACAGACTTTGATGGTGCCACCAATCGGTAACTCTCCTCCCATTGTCAAGTCTCCGTATTGCAATGAGGGCACCAGTTCAGATATCGTTGGCGTAACTTGTATGCTGTTAATAAGCGGAGTAGTCGTTGGATATGTTTCTATGATAGGTCCAGGCAATATTGCTGATCCAAATGCATTTGCTGTTGGTAAACCAAAGGCACCCTGGAAGGACAAAAATATTTTAGGATGCAATCAAGTTTTGTACTAATTTGTTTGCCGCCATTGAAAGAATAGATAGAGTGTTATTTATGGTCAAGTGACACTAAATTAAAAAAAATATATTAGTTTTGTGTGTATTTGAAATAAGTTTTTATTTGTAATGTAATGTAAATATTGAAAGTTAATAAACTTACATAGTTCAAAAATGCCTGGAGAAACAATATAGCGATGAGAAGCACCATTTTTGAATACAGAAGGAAAACTGATATTTTGTTGTACACGCAGTTTATTTTTATATCGTTTGCCTGCTATCAGTGTCGTGAATAAAATGAAGTTACATAGTAACGTTTAGTAACATATTTTCTATATACATTATCATTGAAGAATGTAATCGATTGTGTCATATGTCATTTTAATTAAATATTTAAGTAAGTTTTTGTAATTGGCAATAGCCAAATGAAGTAATTGGTGTGATGCAGTATTTAGACATACGTATATACAGTTTAAGCTTCATAATATTTCATAAGCGTTTTTGTAACCATAACTTATAAAGTATCTCCTAATACTTTACTTAAAAAATAAAGTAATTAAGCTATACAACATCATAAATATATGTTTATATATTTATTTATGTATGTATATATATG
>DWHQ01000518.1:0-13644 GCA_018247955.1 Eurytides marcellus marcellus | reverse complement strand
TTAGCTTACGGAAACGGTACTCTAAAGAATCGTCAGTTGTAGTTAATATAAAGTGTTTTCGTACCTAAGTTATTAGACGAAACATGTGGAGGTACTTCTAAGTACCGTAAGGAGGGAAAGGGTTAAAACCCTCTTTGGCCAAAAAAATTTACACACCGATAAGATAACACTACAAGACGAAACATGTAAATGAAATCTTCAACCTTTCGTCTATAAAAAATTTGCCTCACCGATGTGGGCTCAGTCGATTTCTATTTAAATTTTAAAGATTTCTACTTCAATTTTAAAAAGCAATTTGTTTTTAAAATAGCTCAATTTAATTTTGAAACAATATGATTTTTGACGTATTCTTTAGCAACGATTAACAAAATTAAAGTAGGCTTTCAGACTTTCGATATGCATAAAAGATTGTATTTTTATTATATATCTTCAAATTTTTGTTATTTATTTTCAACCATGATCATTGAGAAAATTGCGTAGAAAGTTAAGATTGCTTCTAATGTGAATCAAAGAGCTTATGTGAATATAAGGTGTCGTTAGCGAATATCTGAAAGTGAAAACTTACAGAATATTACTACTATACGTACATTTTGTATCGATTACTAGCTTAGTTTCTATGCAAATCAGCTTTCCAAGACCAATTTCTCCTTACAGTGAACCGAACGTATCGTTAGTTGATATTGCAGATACTCTCTATATCATAATTATAACTGCGAAAAGTAAATAGATTTCACGGAATGCTATCATGAAGATAAGCGATTGAACAACATACCTACTCATAACTTTTAACAGTACCGAAAACTTTTTGGCTGAGAACTTGGTCCATTGTGTTTGTAAATTTCTTTAAAACATTTCTGTTTGTAGACTTATTTAGGGCGTAAAATAAATCTCTCACAATAATAATGTCCTCCCAATGGAAAACAATGCCTGTTTCTTTGTGCTTTACTTACATTGAAACGCGTCTAAATTAAGGACACAGAAAAATAGCAGAGTATTAAAAATTAACAGGATAACATAACATATTTATATCTTATATCATCTTATGAACAAACTATAGACATCTCAATTTTAACGCTGGTAAAGTCACGCAGCAGTTTTCGCTGCTGCTAAATGGGCCGGCTCGAACCGGATAAGTACCACAAGATGAGTGAGGTGGCCAGTAGCCCAACCCCTCGCTCCTTCCTTTTTTTGCCACCTCCTCCCCTTTCCTCTCCCTCTCTTCCAAAAATTCCCAACTTAAAGACTGGCAACGCATTCGCAAAACGTTGTAAATGTCCATGGGCAGCGGTTATTGCTTTCCATAAAGTGAGCCACTTCCTCGTAAAAAACAATCTTAAACATTAACTCCGTCAATGTGTGTTTATGAAAAACTAAACATACATACATACGTTCTAAAAATTTACACTCTTTCAGCAGTCGAGTAATAACAATGATATATTTTATTAGTATTTTTACATACCATATCCGTAAACGACGGGATGTTCGCTGATGCGCACGCGACGTACAGCAGGCAGAGTGTAAAGTCCAGAATTTTCGTTTTTACTGACGTATTCTTGCGTGTAACGAGGCAACGAGTTATAGTATTGTGGATTATTCGGTTGTTCACGTTGTACTGTGCCGCGCGGAAGATTTTGAGGATGTAAGTTCGGCACACGCTGGAGTATAGAACGCGGAACGGTATTGTAATCCAGAACCTGATGATTTCTCATATCGGGTCGGCTTAAAGTCGCGTATATGCGATTGTGTGGATCATTGTACACTGACTGGTATTGTAAATATCCATCGTGGTGCGCTGGCTCCGTGTAGTCTACGTAGGGATTGTTTCGGCTCCGAGCGCCTTCTCTATACCGCTGCTCTTGGTCATAATGGTTAAGCGTTTGCAAGCTCTGTGCCGGATAACCGTACTGTATTGGCTGCCTATGATATCTGTCTTGTATATCGAAGGGCTGGTGCTGCGGTGCTGAGAATCGGTCTATTGCGAATATTTCGCTCACGGGCAAAACGGGACCATTATTGCTCGCGTTGCTTCTATTACTCCTAGTGCTGCTCCTGTTACTCCCACGGCTTAATGAGCCGTCACCACGAACGCTCAATTTCAACTCCAACCTTTTGTCCTTCATCGCTTTCACACTACAGTTCACGTTTCACACGTTCATTAACATTGTATCTGAATGGAAAATAGATGTGAGCACAGCACGAGTTCACAAAGTAATATATCTTATCGAAGAAAGCACGGACATTTGCTTTGTACTTTGTCGTAATGATGACTAATGACTGTCATGAAATTAGTAAATGTGCTTGTACAAGTCTGCGGACATGCGGCGGGTCGGAGCAGAATTGTCAGAGTCAATTAAGATTTAAAAAAAATTAAAAATCCCACTGGGTATGGATTGATTCTCGGTCAATTGGAAGCGAACGGAAATAGAACAACGACCAGATTTGAAGACAATGGATGGACTCTAAACTGGGAGGTAAATGTCGTGGCTAAAATGCACGAGCGCTTAAATTATCTTACTAATTTTTAGAACAATTAATTATTTGAGCTATAGGTAATACGAATCAGTTTCGTTTTGTTGCTCGTATATAAAATACAGTAAATTTAAAATAATAGAACGTGCCCATGCCATTTATCAAAAAAAAAATATATTTTTGTTATTTTATTGACACTTTAATTGTCAGTTCCTGTAATAAGAGAGAATAATCGAAAGTTAAAAACAAAAATTATACGATAAACATTTACATAGGTTTTATCAAAAACCACTACCACTACCTTTAGAACTATTCAAACAACAGTGAGTTATAAATGATAACAAATTTTAGAAGCTAATGATTTGCAAAATATACCGTATTAAATGACGTTATCAACATACAAAGTCACTGCAATTACGTTGATAAACGTGAACGCGAAGACAGAAACCGTGCCCGGCGAGAGCATTTCGATTACTGTTGGGACATGTCTTCGAATGAATTGTTTCACTAGAACCGATAAGATAGTGTCAATAGTTCAATAACATGCATTCATTATCCACGTTTCCGACGTAATTGTTTCCTACCGACGATCGTTTACTGCATTTGTATCAAAAATATTCTATATTACATTAATTTTTATAGCAGCATCTTAAAAAATCCTTTTTTTTATTTTTTATTCCATTGTAATGATTTATAGATGCAGTTAAAAACAGTATCTTAACATCTCTTCACTAATATGTCCGCATTTAACTGACAAGGAACGATTCATGTCGCTTTGATATTTAGGCGAGTTGCGTTATAAAAATACAGCCTTGATATCTTTAGTTTCGTTGACCACTAGACTTATAGCCACTAGAATACGCGACAACTTCAGAGATACCACAAAAAAGTAATACCAAAAAAAATTAAGTTCATTATCCGTTTTTATATACATTCCATTTATTTCGAATTGAATGGAATGTATATAAAAACGGATTGAATCCTAAGTCATAAGTTGTAATCCGATTTAAACCTTGCTATTTATCGCTGTATAATTTACACCTGTTATCAAAAGGGAGTGGTGTGGCTGAAATTCCATGAGCAACGGTGTGCAAAACATTATACAGGTGCGTATCAAAATCAACTCAAACCGGTATGTTCGGTAAGAGCCCTAATCGTGGAACGACTAGAAAGGATTAGAATGCTTCCTTACGACTGTGGGAAAGTGCAGTGCCTTGTTATACAACGTCGTAGACAAACCAGTGTTGGTATGTTTAGAAAATGCGTTTTATAAATAGTCCTTTTTCGCCACGGAACTGGTTTTGTGAAACACGGTATTTTTAGTAACATGACACTTCAGTGAGCAATGTAACATTTGAAGTGTATTATTGTAAATTATTATTGTATTGTTAAGATAATGACGCCTCACAATTTTACCAGTCGAAACGTTTTCGTAATTCTGTGTAATTGTGTCCGGTACAAATGAAATGGCTCTAGTGAATCACATTCAACACACGAACAATCTACAAGGCATCGGATTGGGGTACGGGTACAAGTTGCAAGTATTACACCTCGGGCGTGGAGAAAGTAAGGGCAGGAAGACAACTGGGCGCAACCCACAATTGTTAGATTAATAGAGCAAATCAAGGCTTCCGGGCGTAGCGATCAGGGCGTCATTGTAGCATAAAAGACATGGTCCCATTCACGGATCACATGATATTGTTTATGAGTGACTATAACAATACGCGTGACCTTCAGTATCAACAATGCTTGAGTAAGTGCGACGAGTCGAACGGTAATAACGGGCGAATGTTTATTCTTGACAAATATGATCAATATGTTAGCAGAAAATATTACTATTCCGTTGTTCCCCGCATATGTTTCGACACAAATACGAACAACGAACAGTGTTCAAATTTTAATAAAGGTTTAAAAATATTCGACATAAGTTAATGTTGTCACGTAGTCACACTAATTTAAATTTCGACCTATCACTTTTAGTTCACTATATAAAATACACTATTTTCGGCACTTCCGCAATTCAATATCGACTGATATTATCACTTAATCGATACAGTCACAACACTGCGTTGCTCTTGAACGTTATTTCGGTGAATGCCACGAACGACACACACAATGCCAGCGTCGAATCCTTCAATGAGCACAGATAATGTAATTTCTAATGCATAGCCGGCGTTGTGTCACGCGACGTGCAAATACATCGGTTTCACTCGATGTAATTATTAACATAACTAAGAGCTGAGGTGTACTGTCGAGTCCAACACGGCGAAAAATGCCCGCGCACCAGATAAGCTGATAAGGGCGCGATACCGATTTGATATTGCCGAGTGCCGGGGCAAACATTGCGTACGAGCTCCGTTGCCTCATTGCGAGCAGCGCACGCTTAAGACCACTGTAGATGTACCGTTTACAATAGATTAATATACGTAAATATGAGTATAGCAGATTAAACGTCGCGTCGTTCAATTGTGGCTCGGATACATCTTGTAATGCGTTGTTGAACTTTAAAATCGTGTTGTTGTTTATTATTTAAGTGCATAATTATATCTATAATCATAAGTAAACTAAAAAAAGATAATTACACGAATGTCATCGGTAATGCTTTTTTTAATTTTTTTTTTCATATTTCTAGTTCATAATATCTAAACTAAGAAGTGCTCGTCTAACAATATTTAAACATAAACGTTACTTAAACAAAAACGAGGTTTCGGAATTTTTAGAAGAAACGTTACATCCCAAGAACAACTACATTCCAACTGCCCCGTTCAACGTACGGAGAAAAAGATAGACAGCAAAGAGATCAATAATATAGACAACAACAGATTAAATACAAAATTGTTCGAGAGAAAGAAAGAAAGAGAAATTAAAATGATAATAACTGCTGACTGGCTGACGGTCGACCATCATATGATCTATGCATAATGACTATAAGTGTCCGTCTTCACAAATTCTGAACCCTAAATTCGAAATTAAAATAATTTTTTAATTATAGCGATTAAATATGATTGACGACATCGCGTTCGAATACTTCCTTTATAACAGCATCGTGTAGGAAAAGAAATAATCGCTTGTCAAATGCGATCTTTTTGAAAGTTGCGATGTGGAATATATCGGTGGGTTCTTTGTTGTTTGAACTTTGACGAGTGTTTCGTGTGAGAGAGTCGTGATTACGAGCGCATGCAATGATATTACGAGCTAAACTATACTACGGTCCGAGACGCATCTAGTACAGATGTCACCATGTATTGTGAAACAATCGCGTTGTACACAACTTGATCTTGTAAGGAGTGAATTGACATATCTTATGAGTTTTTTTACCCGCAAAAATAAATTTGGCAAATAATTTATCAATCTGTTTGCATTAAACGTATGAGTTGCCAAATGGGCAAGCGATTACCCCAATAGTAAGTGGGAACTGCTGCCAATGTTTTTCTCACATACGTTTCAGATGTTTCAGGCATGTTTTGTCCGCCTCTTCGTCTAGCTCTTTCATAGAAGACACTTTAACGTTTCAATGTTTTATTATTGAATCTCTGACGAGAGAGACAGTGATTACTTTTGTGGCCGATAAGTGTAGAAGGAATTGTTATGACCATTATAATATGTAGAAGTTGTTTAAGTACAGTAAGATAAACAACTGTATTTATTACACTGTGCTGTCACTGTGTACAAAACAAACGTATAACATGGTAGGTTCAAATATTATTATGGAATATGCTTAGTATATTTTTCGACCGGTCCGTTGATGTAGTGGTTAGTGATCCTGACTTAAAAGCCAAAGGTCGTGGGTTTCATTCCTACTCAAAATATTTGTGCGATGAACAGAAGTATTTGTTCTGTGTCTGGGTGTTAACTATCTATATAATTAGTATGCATTTAAAATATATAAGTATGAATATCAGTCGGTTGTCATGTCAATGGGCTTAAATTAAAATTCTTAAAATTACAGCTGTAATTGGGCTTTGTATTAGTTCGATGAATTCGATTCCCACACGGGCCAACGACTTTCATGATTCACAAATACTAAGTAACAATACATTGTAATAACATACATTGTGGTATACATTGTGCTTTTCATTACATTTTCTTATCAATGAGTTTGTAAAAAGTAAATTTTATAACTGAAAAAATATCTGTGAAATATCTGTTATATATTAATACTTATTAATAAAAAAACTTAATGGCTTACCATCAGGCACGTCGTCCACGGCCTCTTCCTCCTCATCCTCGTCATCAGTCTTGTTTTCATCGTGTTGTTCGCGTTTTTTGATCGCCTGCAAAGAAATAATATTTAAAAATATGCACTGAAAAATATCGCACAACATTCAAAGCAGGCGCGCGCAGACTACAAAGATTTTAAATTAGTATGTACATTAACAGAACACGGCAGGCAAAACAAACGCAAATGCATCTAAACATTTATCAGATTGGATCCTTACTAAAATTATACATGAAAAAGCGTTTGTCTATTTGTCTTTCTTTAACGAACGGATCAGCATTGCTGATACGTATAGTTTCTATAGGGAGAGAGAAAATTGCGAAAAACTAACTTAATTACTAGCAAAATTTACACAACCAAATCCGCGGGTAAGGTCTAGTAGGTTTATAAAAATATCTCACCCGGGCTAGCCATCCTCCCGCGGCTTTCAAGCACCTCATTTCGAGGCGATCGGGCGAGGAATTTTAGAAGAATAGACTTTATCGACACGATCTATTCTGATGTGGGACCGGTACTTGAAACTAGTTCACTCCACGATCGATCGCGCCACGCGTAGCATCGTCGGGAGCGTGCCGACGATGCGCTCATTTCCGCGAACCTCACGGAGGGTCTAACGCCGCAGCGTCGTGGTCGAGGGCCCGCGTGCACCGGCCCGTGACAGACGCACACCAACAATTACCAGCTGAGGCGCGTTCCGAAACCGAGAAGTGCACGAACCGAGCGACACTTCAAAAATCCGAACGGCGTTTGAAAATCGGGTCTAAATTCAAATACCGAACGACTTGAAAAATTAGCAACAATGTCTAAAAACCTAGTCACCATCCCAAATCAAGGAAAAGAGAAAGATTTTACAAAGAGAGCAACGGTATAGAAGTCGGTCGACTCGTTTGATTGTGTACACTGACACTGGCCGTCGTAGCTCGATTTCCGAGACTTAAAAAAATTAAACTGGCGTAGCGTAAAACACTACGGCCGTTAAACAGTGGCCGAATAAAGCGCCGTTTCCCGATAGAGTGCGGACGATCGCTCATGCGGACGCTTCGCGTCTCCGTGTGTCCGCACGCTGGAGGCGCTGTCACGGTGCAGATCTCACGAGTCTATTGTTTATACTGTTTAGAGGCGGATAAGAAGAAATTTCGTTGCGGCCCGCGCGTCCGCTTTTACCCTTTCTCGACGCCTACATTATATTATATTCTCTTGCGATGTATAAACACGAAGTCACGACGCGCGTGATCACGCTCAACGCAAGTACTAAATATCACCTGACATACCTATCTAAACTTAACTTTAGTATGATGGCAACACCGGTATAGTTATAATTAAACAAAAAACAAAATCTTTACAGACCACAAAACAAATCTGATATATCTGAAAACTTAACATTAATAAACGGAGTATAGACGCAGAGTAGATATACAATGTGGCTTAGTTCTTGATTGTATCACAATTGTGAATTTCATACATGCAAGCTAATTAAGAAGCTCCAACTACATATAAAGCAAATAATATAACATGCAAATACATGCAGATGATTAATATTGACACTTGTTATAACAACGAAATTCATTGAGACGCCTGGTACACAATGTCGGTCTTAATAAAATTGAACCGAATCAGTAATTGATATAATCTGATATATTTTTAGTTAATTTACATCGATTATTGTATACAAAAGCAAGATAGTCGATGTTATTATTTATTTTATTAGTCTTAACAGTGGCATCCATTTCCTATTAATGCAATAACACTAGAAATTTTTGATTTCTCACTACTCCTAACGGAAATGCGAATCGATTTAATACTACCATCAGAAAAAAATATAATTTTTATTTTTGTTGGCTCAACCATCTCAACCATAAACTAATAGTATTATTTCTTTATCGGAAGCAATGAACTTTGGAAGGCAATTTTGTGAAGGCTGAGTAAGTTCACAGGCGCCGAACACCGTTTAAATGTACTTTTATTAAACTACAGTAAGGTTAACTTTAAAGTGTTGAGACTTAAAAAGTTGTTACAATCGATGTTGCTCTTTAGGGCCGCTTTTGTATGATAACATTTTTATCTGAAGATTTTATTGCATTAGACAATCGTATTATTTTATTAAGCATACACGAAATATCAGTTTAAATGAGGAGATTAGCATTGTCTACTTGTCAGTCTTATCTGGGTGTATTTTGTGTGCGTGATTTCATAGCTATGAAAACCCCTGCCACACAGAAATTTTTCACTAGTGCAAAAGGTGTTATAAAATGTGAAGCGGAAGCAATTTGATATTCAAAAAGAACTTGAAAAAACGTGGATTGTAAACCGGCTAGTGAATGAAGGTTTCCCTACAACGACACTGTGTACCAGACGTCTCATCCTACATCTAACGTGAATCCGACCTGGGCGATGAGGTCGCGTGCGCGTCCCGCGTCAATATGGCTGACGCGTTTGTTCTTGAGGTGGTGGGGGGTGTCGCGCCGGTGGAGCCGGCCGGCCCGGACGCCGCTCTCCGCGACATCAGCGAGCCACGCCACCCTACGGCCACCGCGCTAAGCGCACCACACGTATCACTGACCCATCCACGAACTACTATTGCACATCAAGGGTAGCGAAGTACCACATGTTGGAAGACGTCTCATGTCTTCTGTAGATTGTTGTTGATAATTTTACTCTATCACGTTTCATTGGATCACTAAACCCATGGAATTGCTAGATTTCCACCAGTTGGATACTTGAAGAACGTCGAACTAGAAGCGCTTATACTTTTGCCTTTCGACCAGCGATTGAAGTACCACGTCCTTACGGAAGACGTTGGACTAAATGTAAACTATGTTTATACTTCTATGTGTCTTCTGGTAAAAGAGATGATCAGCAACGAGTTTTCACAACATACACTGGTATGTCCTGTTTTAAAAGTAAAACAAACAGACGCTTTATGGCTTTCCGCCGATAAGGCACTGTACCTGTATCGACAGGTAACCGTTTCCTTTTCAAAGGACCTTGAGCAATGTTTAAATTGATGATATATAATCACTACCATCAACTGATTAAGCAATATCAGGGGAATTGCAGTTTTACTCATGGAGTCAGGTGAGGCCTGGCTCTTCTTGATGATCTTAGGTTAATTTAATCACCGTACAAAACGGAAAAATAAAAATACTTCTAAATTAGATCAATCAGTGAGGACGTAGCACTATGCATTTGTGATCAAGGAGGAAGTAAGACGTAATTCTACTGCAGTAATAGTCATCAAAAACCCATATGGCGACATCGATATAGCTTGAGCTTTTACACCTTTCAGCATTTTCACTCACACTCTCGCCCATAATCGTTGTATATCAAAACACAAGAAGCCGACTATTTTAAACAATACGTGACTACTACCCGACCTGATAAAACAGTGAAAAAGATAATAGGTGGTAAATTGGCTCAGCAAAGGCCTACATGCTCTTGTCTCAAACTCGGAAGAATAAATTATCGAAGTTTATCTGCCCTTCGTCTCTTATCAGAATTAACACTTTCATGACACCTAATATAAATAGATCACGATTACTATTCGCTTCAATCGATGAGTGTACCATGATAGAAATTCTGTTCTGTTCAACACAATATTTGTACCAACAATTTTGTTCTCGTTCGTGTCCATTTGTTGCCATAAAATATATCAGCGCTCTACATCTAAGTAGCGGAATGAACAGGGCGGGTAAGAAATTAATATATTATAGCGAAAATTTTAAGTCCACTAAGTTGAGATCGCTGCCGATCTATGAAACGTGACAAGTAAGAAATTTTAAAAACGGATATTTTTCTGCATAATTTTATTTTTTACAAAATATTGTAAATTTATAATCCCCCTATTCAGAGTAATTTGTATCGGTATCGTTATAATGGTAGTTGATATAGAAGTTTAACAGCGAGAACTTAAATCAGATATGGTACCGTAAAGACAAATGCATTTCCATTTCAACGGTACCGCGGGCGTGCTCGATACTTGTTATCTTCGCAATTACTTATACAAGAACTGGAAATTGACTCACTGCAAAACCTATCGAAAACCTAGACTGTAAACCTTCGACGGATATCACTATCAACCATAATTGCAATAACTACCGGGAAAAGAAAGTGTCGGTTAACTATTTATGATTAAATGCAATTTGTTGTTAATAAACAGTTTCTATCAGAATACGTTTTCTCGTTGCTTTTGTATTGTTAATTGAGTGCAAATCTAACGTTATTCAATGGATTATTGAGTGTCGGAAGCGAAAATTCTTACGTTAGTAAGCACACGTTCACCGAAATCTTGTATGATATGTTTATATAAATATTCACGCCCCTCCATATGTTAATTAAAATAGGTTAAGGTTATAAAATAAAACTAAAATTAATGTTGAACTTACCTCTAACTCGTCAGAGTCGTCATTTTCGTCGTTCTCTCCTTCAGACGACTCTCGGTCTTGCGTTTGATGATCGCTATCCTCGTCTTTCGTTACTTCGGGCGGTGATTGTGTTTCAACAGGCTGTAGGAAGGTAGCTTATCAATAATAATTTTTTAATAAGCCCTATATGTATTGGTATCGTCATAAATATTTTCTAAGTAATTTATATTTTACTTGCTAAATTAAAAATACCTACAAAGTAATACTATTGCAATATCGTATAACACTGTATTATTAACCTTTTTGATTGGCGAAAAGTTATTATGCATCCAAATCTAAACTTACATAATAATAAAACATTCTTTAGTACTACAACCTAATAAAAGTTCATCCTTAGTAATAATTGTCCTTGTGGACAAATTTTGGCAACCTTCAATCTTGCGAATAGCTTAATACAAAGCGAACTGATATCATATTACACTCACACTTCCTTTACTTCCATAGTCCGATGGGGCGGATATAATTAGGAAGAGATAAGGCATTCTTTACCGACCTCCTAGTAACGACTATTACATACGACACAGTCCGTCTTCGACCACAATATAATAAAGATATGCCAATTTGACCAACAGATGGGCCAATTTTATACGTATACTTCTCTACATACAAATACTGAAAACGAAAACACAAATTCAATGTCCCCGGCAGGATTCCAATCCACAGCCCTTGATTTATGACACTAGATACAGAGGCAATTTCCTACAACAATTCAAAAGTTGAAACGAAGCATATGGTAACATCTAAAAATTTCGCAAACTATTACAAATCTGCAACATTATAAATAACTACGAGTATATATAATATTTTCTCTATTTGTAATCAATTATTGGACGTAAATAATAAATCATTCATTCATTTGCCAAAAAAAAATGGTCCATTTTCCTGACATAATAAATATTATGTAATCTATTAATTATACCGCGACGAATTGTTCTGAATCTAGGTATTACCAGAAGAATTGGACGCATGCATACGTTATTCTATCTGTGTATTATTACTTTAAGTAATGAGCACACTAATTTCCATGGCCCTTGAACGTTACAGAATATGAAATGCTGCAGTGCCATCCATGGCAAGTAATAATCAAGAGGATAAGTGCTTTCCATATACAAATACTTTTATCAAATCAAACAGCTATCGTTTAAACTGTAACGGTACTTTATATAATACAGTGCCATCTGGTGGAGTTTAAAATAAAGGAGATGGTGTTAGAATTAAGCGATTAAATATTGAACACATTTGACATATATTTTTACATAAAACGGATAAGAAAGTGAACTTACTTCGATTGTTTCTGCGGCGGGCGTGACTTCGGGCGGTGACGTGACAATTCCATTGGTCGTGGGTGGCTCTTGGTTGGCGCTCTGCTGATTCTGGTTCTGGTTCTGTTCCGGCGACCGGCCGGCCAACAGCTTGTGGGCTTTGAGCTTCAGCTCCTTAGGGTGCGGTGTGTTTTGACGCACGAATGGTGTCTGCGGACATACGAGGAGATGAGTCTACGCTCCCAACATTGCGACCAATGCACTAGAATAAACCATGCACATGCTACACTAGAGAAAACTTGAGAGGGCATCAACCAAATAGTAAAATGCCTATATTTCTTCGTGTTATATAAAATATTATAGTAAAAATATATACCATGATTTCTAAATAAAAGTCAATTTTTAAATGTGTACGTGACTTCATCAACAAGGTCAGCTTCAGTGTAATTTAAAAAGTCGAAAATAAGTCTATTTTTATACGGGTTCCGCAAGTATATTAGGATTTCAAAAATTATCTCTGACATAAATCTTAATTATACCGATAGGTTTATTCCTCTATTTACATGATATTTTGATAAACGTATGAGTTGAGTTAAATAATATTGATTTTTATTGAATAGCAACTGGCGTGAAGTAAAATGACTTATATTTATGGTAAGCTCACACTTCTACAGGTTGTTCAAATAGGTGTTGCCAATCAGCAAGGTTATCAGTGATCATAACCTATCGTGAGCAAAGGAGATCATATCTAATTACTATTTGTCCTCTAAAAACAAACTACATATACAGTGAAATTTATTTAGGAGTTCGCAAACCAACAGTAGGGAACCCTAAAAACATCCCACCCGAAAAGTATTAGCCATTAAGCCTATTAAATGCATGTAACGTCGTGTAATGATTCACGGGATATGATATCACAAGCAGCCTCACCTCCGCGGAACGACGACGCGACCTGCGCTGGTACACAACTAATCTACTATAAGTGTAATTCAAACAGTGGTGTGCACTCTTGGAACTTTCTAGGTTCGTGTCTAATGTATAATTTCAAATTAAATCATCTAAAAGTTTGTGCAGATAAAGTTCAAAAAATCAAAAAAAAAAATAACACGTGTGTTTAATAGAAGCAATATGTTTAAATAAATATTTGCTTTAAACATTAGCGACTTTTTCTGATATAAAAATGTAAGTTGTAATGATTGATTAACATTAAGTTCCGGTATTAATAAAATTACTTATAAATAATAATTAATATTATTACAAAAGATCTCAATAG
>DWHQ01000517.1:0-13651 GCA_018247955.1 Eurytides marcellus marcellus | reverse complement strand
CTAAGTCAGCGGATCAGCTGATGGTAAATCAAAATCCAGCACTGACAAAACATACTTGATGCAAGCGTGTCGGAAACTAAGAAAACGTAGAAACTAGCATTTCCACGAATTCGGTGATCCTTTGAAGCTTTATAGAGCCGCATAGGCTAAAAACATTAACGTCAGTCGAGTTAAGATATGGATGTAAGATTAGAGTTAAGTTTTACTTCAATCTTTAGAGACCGTGCTACTTACGTTTTGACATATTCAAGCTGTAGAAGTTGTATCTAAATTTATTACACTCACGTTGTTAGACATTTTAAAGCATTATATTTAAAACAGCTCGTGAGGTGAAAAAAACACTATCACGTCGTGATCACAAACTCTGTAAAGCTTAATCGAGATACTAAATCCGCAAGAACAAATGGTATCTAAGAGAGAGCCTATTTTCGTCTTTAAAGTACAACTATTCAGACTCACACATGTATTGCTTGTTTTAATATTCTGTAACATTAGACTTACGATGAGAGCTAGAAAAAAAAATCTAGTCACTTACCGATCGATGATCACGGGATCAGAAGGGGTCTCATTTCTGTTTCCACAACTCTTCTTGTCGCAGCATCGACTGGAACAGTATATTATGTTAAAACACATATTTTTCGAAAGTTTTACCCATATTTACAAATGGCTCTTGTTTCATCTTATTTCATTATATAAACACGATTGTGTCACATCTATTTTGAACAATGCCGAATACTCAAGTGAGTGTTAGTAAACAATTTAGTTTTGAAATAAAAATTTATATGTAAACATTTATCTAAATCTATCAATTTAAAGTCATCAACATTAGAGTTCAGATGACATAGATACGATACAGTAAAAAATTTCAAGTCTTGTCCACACTAAGATAAAGAGCATCGTTGCACGCACCCTACTGTGCCTCCTTGGCGCAAAGGGCAAAGACATTGAAAGGACAGACTCCCCCGAGACTCCTCCCCTGAAGACGAACAACAGGGACGCATGTATAGCACACGGCGAGATAGCGAAACCACGTCTAAGGTAGAATAAAATTTTAATTGCCAACACAGACATGGAGCGTGTTGTTAAACGCAAACACATCGATGGGTCGGCGAGACGACTCAATGCCGTTGCTACCGGAAAAATCGCCGCTAACAAATTTGCCATGTAACATGGATATATCTTACAAGTTTTTGTTTAAACATAACTTCTTTTATAATTATAAATGACGCTTCTTTTACAACTTTCGCAGCCAACTGTAACATAAGTAGTTTGCAGTCTGTTTGCACTGTAAAGGAAAATTAAAGCAAAGCCAAACTATTATTAATAGTGTTAAATCAATTCTTAAAGCATCGTGTAATGATAAATGACTTTATTTATGATACCAAACCTTATTTCTAATGTTTGAGAGCTCGTGAATGATGACAAGCACTTTTAATTTTACAATTCAAAAATCGTACTTCCCGGACTAACGATACACTATACAAATATTTCTACGAATCGCATTATTATGATTTTTTTCATCTTTTCAACGAATATTATTGGGAGACATTTATAATATACCTAAATCAAAAAGCTACTTGTAGACCTTACTCACTTATAGACCTCATATGTTATACATATGTTATAAATAATTCAAATAGAACCAAGAAGCTACATACGTATATAAAATTGATAAACAATACCTGCACATAACTTCGTGAGTCAGTAGCACCCGGCACATCTCCGGATTCTTATCTTGTCCCTCGTAAACAATAGGCTAGAAAAAATAATATTTAATTATTTTATTAGTTCCAAAAAACTAAAACTTTTAAATTTCTCTTTATAAATTAAAGCAATAAAATAGATTAAAAATCAGTGCACAGATAAGATAATTTTTCGTCTTCATCAAGTTATTACTTTTTGCTAATTTATGCACCCTTTCTCGCATAATCATCCTTTGTTATCTTTAACAACACATATAATGACGGGCTTTTTATGGTGGATTCGAGCTTTTTTTCTGTTACTTTCATGAGTTATATTCCACTTACCTAATATATATAACAGTAAGTTTGTATTGAATCATACGTATCCGAATCCGGTGGTTAACAAGATAGTTTTAACTCAAATACAATATGCGAACATTTGCATTACTTTCATTAAATATTAATTATCTAAACAATTTAGGCTATAATGTTGTCTGCGGCCTGCTTACTTTATTTTATTTTATATTTCAAAATAAATTAGCGAATACTGAGTTTGTTCAAAAAACTATAAACCTTATACCTATAAAACAAACCAACCAGTCAACGAACACACTTTCAAGTTTGTAATTATACATCATAAGGTAAGTTTATTATACTCAGAAACTTTATTGTCTCTTACATAATCACAATCAGCTCTAGAAACAAAAGCGAAAATTTTCTATCTGTAATAACTTCAACATAAATTCTCACAGGATGCAGGTTACTAGATCTAAAGTCGACAAAGTTTATTTCCCCCGTACCGAGCATCCCCTCGTACACGTGTCAGGTTCGTTTATCTATTAATATCTAATTACTGGTTGCCCTTAAGCTCCGGGGTGCGTCGTAATCCCAGATGCGTTCAGTTGTTTTTTTTTTTCTATCGAGGGTGCGGACTTGTTTCAAGTCGAACTATTAAAATTATTGTTGAATCACAAATTAAGTCGATATTTTAATATTACGCCGAGAAATTACGAAATCATTGATACATGATGATATATTGTACTATGCCTTAAGCATCACTTGCGTAGATTCCGTTTGGTGTCATTTTTATGTTGCTGGGTTCAAAAATAACATAACGCAACAACATAACATATAATAATAAAGTCGGTCCATCGTTGGGCGAAAGTAGTAAAAACCCACAAATATACTTACAGATTTATATTATTTTTAAAAGAAGAAGGACAGAAGACAATAAATAAGTGTGAGTAAAAATATACGTACGAGTATTTCACATTAATTGGGAAGAGAATTAATACGACCTAAATAAATCGAATAGGTTTCCGCTAAAGATAACCATCTTATGTAACAGATCATGCCAATTGAGGCATAAAAAATTGGGACAAAAGTTAGTGTATTTAATATTGGACTTAGATGATAATATTATCGTTTCAACCTAGAGCTATCTAAAATAAATATTGAATTTGAAAATATACACAAAATACACTTTTCTAATATCCTAGCGTAATGCGCCAACTAAAAATAGCCTACCAAAATACATATTAGCAACTATAAGCTCCCAAAGTCCAAAAGATAGATTTTTACCCCTAACAAAACGTTTAATTGAATATGAAATAGGTGGGTATTACAATCTTTTGTATGAGGGATTTGGAAGGATTTCGTATTCGTAGGGTGTTGCTGCAAGAGGTATTCAAGGGTCATACAAAAGTATTTAAACATGACAAAATAGCTAAATGGCTGGGGTCGAAGAATACATCTAATTCAGTTTAAGGGTGACTCAGAGAATATCGGCATCAGGTGTTTAAACCCACACATTTTATGCCGCATCCATAAATACCTTTACTTGATCTACCTTTACTTTAGAACGGAATTCAATAATAATTAGCTAAGATTTAAAATCAGTGCAATACGCATTCGCCTCACTTTTCATTAGTGAGGAACTCAAAAATGGTGAAAACTTTATGTTTCTAGTAACATATATCATAGTTACCTACGATAGCAATACGTAAAGTTTTTCGTTATTGAACTCAAAAAAGAAGAAATAAGATCACACCTGTTGATGTGGAATATTTAGACGCGTCAAACATAAGATGATGAAGGATCCGAAGAAAGAAATTCGTTTTACATTGACGACCACAGGGGCATAGATACGATGCGTAATACGGGAGTACGTAATCTCGCAATGAACTAGCCAACATTTTTCAAGTTGACTCCCTCACGTCCCTCAGGATAGCTCGGGGCGGGCCGGCAAACCGCGGTGGGCAAACCGTGCCGCATGGGATTCAATCTCATGGGAATTAGTGGAGACTCAAAAAAATACGGCCACTGGACTACACTAGTAGTACCTGTGTATTCGTTGAATTCACAAAAATGACTGCAATCTTCGTTTAACATGTTCTTTTTATAAAATAATAGTAATAATACATAATAGCAAAAATAAGTACAAAAATAACACAGCAGTGTGAAAATACCACAACATTAGCAGTTATTCAAACATTTAGTCTAAGTATTAATGTTTCAGTTTGGGATAATGATTTCTAAGAAGTAATTGGTCGTGAAGATAGACCGTCTTGAATATCAAGAGTGCTTTATCAGAAGAGTCGCGCAGAGTTTGAAATTTTTTAGTTTGTTCAAAACAGCAATGTAGTGAGTTGCATTATGGTGTTATGATCAAGCTTGTCGCTTACCATCACGCCGACTTGCTCATTTCGTTACTTAACTCCATAAAAACGAGAAGAAATCCTTCCAATAAATCTAATAACAATTTGTTTCTATTCCAATTCTAAACGGTATACATTATTAATGTTAACTATAAAATGAGAAAGTAAATTTCAAACGTCAAGACTTTACTACCATTGTCCTAGATTTATAGAAGAGCGGAAAATAAAAATTTCTTCACGAACGCCGGGAGGCAAGATGCAAAGCGCTACAAACAACGTTGCGTCGTGATTTACATGAGCGACAACGCGACTGTACTCTTGAATTTGAAGACACCGGGCGCTCTTTTCGAGATTTCCATTTGCTTTTAATATTTCCCCAGAAACTGCGTCGATATGTCGACTATTCGAAACATGTGTATTCTTAAAAAAATAATATATAGCAAATGACACATCTGTCCATAACAATACAACACAATACAACTAACAATTTAAAATGCACTTAATCAAAATCGCGTGACTTTGCTCTACACCAAAAGATCAATGATGGTTTATCTCAATTTCCAATGATTACGGTAGCAATATTACGGTGCCTTTCAAACCGAAATAGAGTAGAGCTCAGACCACTGTTGAGCGTTAGCATAACTTATAGTTTCTATAAGCTATATAAATTATTTATACTAGTCTTCATTATTTTATATTATTGTGATTTTAATACACCTCTCCATACTGTAAGTAGCAACATCGAGTGCCGATTGCGCAGAAACACGCAATTCCCAGCAAGAGCACTAAAGAACTTTATTTAAGTTATGTTTACACTGATAAGTTGCACTGGCAATGCAATGGAGACGCCAAGAAATAAGAACGAGGACATTAAAAAGGCAAGGAGCCCGGTTGATTTACGCTGCGTCGCTACACAGGCGACAAAGGCGCTTTTTGTAAGGTTGCCAGGACCGAACTTGCGTAGATATTTTCACTGTTATTACTCTTTCACTTCTTCGCACTATTTTGATGCGACAAAATGCACCAGCTGGACTTTAAAGAACAAAGATAAAAAATTGTATTAATGTGACATAGGCAGATGATATACGTACTTAACTATATGACATAGGCAGATGATATACGTACTACTTAAGTATATAGATAATTAACACCCAGACACAGAACAAATACCTCTGCTCATCGCACAAATATTTTGTGCGGGGTGGAAATCGAACCCACGACCTTTCGCTTCGTCAAGAACGCTAACCACTATACCAATGTACATTACTCCTTGTTAATGAATCTGTAGTGTATGCGTATACTCGTATCTATATAATAGTTATCTAATGTGTGAGTGTGTAACCAATTTCATCATCAATTACGTTCTACGTGTAAAACTATTTTTAATCAAAGTATATTATAACAAAAAGTGCAGTCACACTTGAGATCTGGTCGTTTCAATGTGCAACCTAATAGACCCCTAAAACATTCCTATTCCGTCTTGTAATTAATCTTTTTTGGTCTACAATTTTAGGCAAGCAATGATTTTTGATACATGAATCAATAGGCCTGCTGATGCGTGTAATTTACACATAATAGTTTCTTTATCAGATATAGAACACACAATGGCTTCCGCACAACATTTTCCCAACAAAAAGTCCTAAATTAATATGTTGTTTGAACATTGTTAAGTAAACACAATCACTCGGTCACGTGCATAGCGCACGCCTCACTTTTCAAACACGGTGCGCTTCTATGGGATTTGTGCGAATCTCATTTCGGGCACAACGAGTCAGTATCTTAAGACTATATTCAAACAGAGGGTGGGCAGATTGATGATTTAGATATTGATATGATGGTGATTTAGTGTGTGAATGTTGTTAATACCTTCCTTTAATGTTGCTTCTATAAACAACATTATATTTAACTACTGCCAATAATTTATAACATCAGACCTGAAGTTTTACAGATGATTTGAAACGCTAAATTTATTAAAAACAAAAATGAAAAAAAAAAAGAAAGTAATTTAATCTGGTATAGGGGGTTTTATATTCGACTTGAAGCTTGTATTTTAAACATCTTTTTTATTAATTAAAATTATTTTGTCGATGGCAAGATTAAGTTTAAATTAAAAAATGATTAGTTCCGTGCAATCAAGCTGATTAACGGTCACAACGAGACAGCATTTTCGATATTTATCTTGTTATTTATAGCATATTAAATATGATGACAATTTTTAACTAAGCTTTATTTCCTAAACTCTCTATGTCTACTATTATAGTATCACTTTTTCAGAGAGTATTAATCAATACAAATTGTAATAATAAAATCATGGGACGTCTAACATATTTGATACCACATTAGGAAAAGCGTGTACTATGATACAGACAACTGATATAAATAGTTAAATATTTTTAAATACACACTTATATAGATAATCAACACCCAGACACAAAATTCCTCTGTTTATTAGTCCTGGGTGGAGGAATTTAGTCCTGGGTGTGAATGGAATCCACGACCTTTAGCTTTGCAGTCAAACTACACCACTAAACGAATGAATAAAATATATTATCTGCCGTTCACAGTCCAGTTTTTTTGGACATAAAGTGACGATTTGAGAAAGTGGGGCGGCTGAGTATAAGCAACACACTTGCCCATAATAATACAGTGTCATATAGAGTTTGTTCGGCGCTGCACTGCGCTCGTCATCCAGAAATATAAGATCTATCTTCATGCCCAGTAATTACGATGGCAACATTGTCATTCCAACTGGAATTGTAGTACATACACATTACTTTAGCAGTAAAATGACTGGCAGTGCAGTGGCACTACCTCAGAAGGACTTTGCAAGAGAGTCGTACCACTTTCAGTTTGTTTTTAAATCGCTGTCCCTAATGTAAGACAGAAATAACTTGTGTTATAAGGGTGTTACGAACATCCATTTGACAGGGACGAACACCCAGACCCAGAACAATTATCTGTAGTTAATACAAATATTTTTCCCGGGTGTGAATCGAATCCACGACCTGCGACATCAAAGCCAATAGCTTAGCAACTGCGCCAAACGGGTCATCCGTTCAGTTAAATCGATTATCTAAAAATTTATAGAATTTTTTAGATAATCGATTTAACTGAACCTACCCTGAGGGTAGTACTTTTGCCTCAATAGAACTTGTACTGTACTCAAAACTACTAACTTTAGCTCAATAGTACTTATAAATATGGTGCGGATCCAGAAAGCGTCTCGTTGCGTTGCGTGTCCAGCTTGCATGCACCACACAGCATTAGCTGATTAACCGTGTGCCCTAACCTAACGTTTTAATACAATTAAACCGACCGCAACTCACTATTATCCGGACGCCATCTTCCCGCAATTTTTACCGAACGACCGTTTCGCGTGTCAATCTCCTCTCGACGTGTGTACTGAATGATCGATTTCAATATATTAATACAATGTTAAGCAATTAGATGATCGTTTTGTTCCTATTTATTAAGCTAACTAAAGCATCAACTGTATGATGAACAAATTATCAACACTTGCATGGAAATATCCCCCTGTTAAAGTAATTTTGTTAAATTTAATATAACATGTCATTTATGTAGTGATCCGATGAAGCTTTATAGAGCCGCATAGGCTAAAAGCATCAACATCAAGAAAAGATATCATATATTATCACGTTAACTTATAAATTATTTTTTACCAATCTGTTAGTAACACTATTTTATGAATCATATCCTCTGAAATTATAAATTACAATTATTTAACTTTAGAAATTATTTAAGACCTAACTCAATAAATTCAAAAACGTTTGTTTTATTTACCTGTAATGGGCGAAAAACACGAATCCATAGAGTTAATAGCAATTGACAAAAGTAAAACTTTCGATCCGAAGAGTCAGATCTTTTAAAACCTTTATCTCTTATAAGAATAATTCGGGAATAATTATGTTCTATATATAAAAGTACAAAATTGAAAATGCTATCTCTCGTGTAAAATCTACGAAAAACTTTAATAGCACAGAATAAAATCAAACCACTTTCCACGATTATCCTTTACATTGTCTCTTACATAACTGTACATAAAACAGACTATATAAACCTATATATCTATCTAAGAATCTGACATATCAATGTGCTTTGAAAATGATACACCATAACAGTGACTTCTGCCTGTCACCCGCAGCGGTATCGTTTCAAAGTTTTCCTCTGCGCGAAGGTTGTAACAAAACACGTACGCGACTCACCCACTGCACCTACCGAGTACAAACGTACGCAATTCCGTAATTCTTAGTTAACAACGTTCGGCCGAGTTAATTATGTTCACGGCATAAATCTTTCGTAATTGGCCTCTTGTTACACAATACTAAGAGCTCGGGACGTGTTGAAATTATATATGTGAGGCGCACGGTGAAGTTTCATGATGGCTTCGTGAGCTAAAATTGTTATTTATGTAATGAAAGCGGGCATGATAATTGCGAGACGCCGACCGGGCCCCTGTACCCTGCTTGTAGGAGGCTTTGTTCAGGGCCACAATTTACCCCTTATCAGTAGACTTATCCCTTATCATTTGCCTATAACTTCGTGTGCTGACCTCAATGGTTTGAACGGTATTTAGTATTATTCAGTGATCAGTATTTGTTGTTATTTTTGTGTTCATTTTAAGTTAAAACGAACGGACTCTTTTTGCAAAGTTAGCCTGCGACGGTACCACCACGTTATTACATATTACTTTATAAAGTTTATCATGTTTTGACTATAAGTGAAAAACTATCATATAATTATAAGCTACAGGCAACATTAATTACTCTTCATTGATAATACATTTCCCTGCTTGTCGACATGAAATATGTGATTGAGGAAAACTTCTACGGAATTGACTGTTTTGGCGGGAGTTATATAAATAAATATATTGAAATTCCATTGCTTGGGTGTTAATAATTTTCGACACAATCCTGGCAAAATGTTCTACTTGCCGCAACAAGACGATGTCTTCCGTCAATCTACAGATCTGTGGATCAATTTAAATGTGAATATATCAACATTTATTTTTAATTAGTGAGAAGGGCTAAAAATTTTCAACCTTCAATACTTTCAGTTATTCTAAACCGGTACATTGTTGTTTGCGAAGTGCACGCACTTCAACAACGTCGACTTAACCCTTCATCTGCCAAGCGTTGAAACGTTCACAACCGATTGTCCACAAAAGGTGAACCAGACGCCGTTCACACCCGTTCTCAAACGCGGACAATAAAGTGAGTGCAACAAAATTGTAACACGAGATAACGTTAATGACTGCGCCCAAACGCGGTGCAATTCCGTTAAAGGGGCGTGCGGATTAGGGTCTAATCGGACGTCGCCGATGGAGATCCGCCGCCGTGCCGCGTGGCAGACGCGTGGACGGCACGTGTGTACACGGACAGAAGGGATGCATCGAACTCAATGGCTAGCTTAGCTCTACGCAACGTGGTAGAGTTAGAGGCGAACAGATTAATTCTGAACGGTGCTTGCTTGAATAAAATAATATTGCTTATGCAAGGCCACTTTTTACTTAGCTTTATCATTCTAAATCCATCTAGATCAGATATACTCAACCTGCGGCCCGCACCGCACTTTGGTGATTGGCCCATTGGTTTTTTAATAACACCGAAATAATTTGAATTAAACTGTTTATGACCACGAACACTGCAACGTGTCGGAAACGTGAGGAAATGACACAATCCGTTCACAGTTGTTAAATTCAATTTGTAACAATCGCGAAAACCTAAGAAAGCATTAACTAATTTTATTTTGCGGCCCGCAACACCATGGCTAACACGCGTTTGTGGCCCTTATGAAAAAAAGGTTGAATACCACTGATCTACATGATAATGCCAGCTTTACTACTTGGATTTACTTTGTATCCAGACCTTACTTTTTTATTTAATAATGATATTATATCGGCCAATAGACGGCTATAGTAGTGTTAATTTGTTCGAAATAATAATGTAAATATAATAATGTAAATATAATAATGTTATATTTATTCGCGTAATGATATAGCAATTTTTATTGTTCGTTTAAATAAAATCTACGCTAATTGCTTTAGTCATCTTTTATTTGTATTAACAAAAAATGTTTAGTTAACATTTCTGTATCAAAATCTGAAACTTACCTGTTTTGTAACTGAGTCGATAAGTCGGACGAATATGTCTTGCTCTTGTCGTATACCTGCGAAAATATTAATTTATTTAAAAACGTGTTATTTATATATATTTTACCTGTTACAATTCTTCTCTTGTTCAGTTAACATATTATCGATGATATCAAAAGTAAATAAAAAGACAATTTAGTGAATGGTGTAATTTCAATATCATATGCAAGTTACATTATCTCGATTCTATCACGATCACCACCTTAATTAAATAAACTCAACAAACATCATAAATTTTTGTTAGTGAGATAGTTTTAAGTTAAAGTGTGCTTTTAAAGATTTGTTACAAAAAAAGAAAAGTTCCATAATTCGTCTAATTTTTTTTCTGTATTTATATAACGTGATATCTAGACGAGTTGTAAATTAATATTCATTGTCCTTTTGTTTTTCACATAAAGGATTTATTAAAAGGTTAGTTCCATATAAATTTCATTATTCTTGAAGCTTGAACTTCGAAGATACACCAAAAAACTTAAAATCGTACAGGAAATGTATGTTGTCGTCTTTTAAAAATATAATTGCAATACCAGACATCATACTTTGTTGTTGTTACCTTTTTTAGTTTTAAGTATTTACTAAACTGTTAAAGTATTTAATAGTGCTTCCGAAAATTAGGTAAAAAGAACAAAGCTACAAAGGCATTCGTGTCGAGACTGCAGCTTATATTTTACAACGCAAATATGCTACGTCTGTAACGGCTTTAAGCAGTAACGTTTACACATAGTAGCAATAAAGATCGTAGCGCGCCCGCTACGAGCGTAGCCCGCTGTAGCTGTGTAGAGGCGGACTGCACAATTTGTTAACCTCCTGAAATTGCCTCCACACTCGCCCGCCTCTTTTTTCCCTATCGCACGACAAGAATTAAAATAATAGACATGGTGCGGCGGGGAAATTAAAACCCGTCTCGCTAACGGGACTAATTTCGAGCGTAATTGAACGAAAGTGCCGCATTACTGTACCCCCAATATGAACATTTCAAATATTGTCATCGTCGATATAGAAATTTGCCAAGTTTCTCAATTTTAACGTGAATACCAATGTATCCCGATTTAAGAAGGGAGTAAAAACTATCCTTGTTTTTTTTTCATTGAAATAAACCATTATCATAAAATAGATCGAGAGATAAAATAAATCATTATATATCGAGAGTTTTCGAATAATGTTCCATCAGAAGTATAAAAGCGCGAAATAAGTATAAATTCCCGTAAAAATAACAGAAGTTAACATCAATCGATAAATTCATGTAGTAAACTATAGTAATAATTACATTAAATGCTACATAAAGTTTCTTATTTATTGTTTAGTGCGGTAGTGAATTTTAACAAAATAAAGTGTGTATCTCCTTAATAGATAATTTTATTCAATGAATAAATCATTTTATATAATTACACGTCTTATTAAAGCACTAATACATCCTATTTACATAGTGCCATCTCGGAATATGGACTAGACAATAGCCATTCTGCAGTCAGGGTTACAAAGCAGGCCGCAGGAGAGACAATATTTGTTTAATTCCCGAGTCTATCGACTGTGCGTCTTAAACATTAAGTATAGCATTCACTGCGATCATGTGATCTTATATTCGAGGGTTAAGTAAAACGCTTTTGTCTTTGTTAGTAATATTCAAAGTCAATTTAGGAAATTTATAACTTAAAGATATAATGTAAATACCATTTCCTTAAAAATCGGTTAAAAGTCATCATAGTTTACATTTGATCCTCCGTAATTTATCCTATGTAAAAGCAGTTTAAATATATGAAGTAACTTACCATTCGCATATAAAAGTTGCAGTCTGTATTGAATACCGTTGTTAGTTTTCTGACCCTCAGCTTCCTGACAACAAAAAAAATGTTATTAATAAAACAAAAACCATTGCAACATAACAACTTTAAGATGTCACGACATAGCGACGTTATTCATAAAGTATGTGTGGTAAGTCTCATATCGATATTTTTATAACAAATCGGTTATAAAAGTGTCCTAGATATGTATTGTTAAACATTAGGTATTTTTCGTAACGCACGCACTGTGAAAACGCTTTTGCCTGTATTTACGCGTTGAATAATTAATTCAATTCGAATAAACAAGACGTGCCGGCGCCGTCTAATGTGAACATGGACAATTTTGACGGCAATAAGTTTTATATACAGACCAGTTATTTCAGAGTTATTTTGAAATAATACTCAAAGCTACAAGTTTTAAATATATCACGTTTTAAGAAAGGTCTTAAGGGGTTTATTCCTTTGTCCTTCGTCACGCAACCAACTGTTTTGGCATAGGTTTATTTTTACCATGGAGAGTGATGTAGGCTAAAATGTGCAAAAATATGTTACGAATGACAAAAATGTCTCGAAGCCATGCTATAGCATGGCACGGATAAAAACCAGTAATATAACATTTTCTTAATTGTGTTTAAGATTATCTTGTTAATATAAAATCGTTTAAATCATTTTTGTAACAAGGAAGCGATGATTACAGCCTAACAATAATTATAACTTGAATTACAATTCAATTGTCAGCCTTGATGATGGTTGAGAAATAATTCTATAACAAAATCGAAAATAACATAAAACTCTTTAATAAAGAATGGCTTAAAACTGATTTACATTCGAATAAGTGATAAATGTTTATTAATAGAGGAACATTTTATAGAAAGTATGTATTTTTGTACTTAGTTCTCTTCTAAATTCTTGAAAATTTTAACGATATTGCAGCACAATATAGATTATAAACATACATCGGGTAGAAACGGTCATTTAACAATGTGATAGTGATCATTAACAAATAAACATACATCAACATGTAAACTCTTATTATTGTAAAATCTATAAGCCTATTTGTTATCATACATGCATGTTTGTCATCTTCCTTAAAAATAAATAAAATAAAATAAAAAATAAAAAAATAAAATAGCATTAACATTGATTTATACTGATTAATTATTTTTTCCCCGCCAATTTCGAGATAAATGCACATAATGATTTCATTGACACTAGCACCGCTTCATCGAACAATACTCAGAATCACCTAAAAATTGGCTTTAGTTCTAAATTAACAATTTTAGCCGCGATGGATAGCATAATCGCTAACTCGCCATAAAATTTTTAGGAAATCTCACACTACACTTCGTAATTATTAATAAC
>DWHQ01000516.1:0-13652 GCA_018247955.1 Eurytides marcellus marcellus | reverse complement strand
ATATATATATACAAAAAATTACAGACGAATTGGGAACCTCCCTCTTTTTCAAGTCAGTTAAAGAATGACAAATCATTCATTAATTTTTCATACCATCGGGAGTGATCGATTGGGTGATATCAAGTTAGACAAAAAATATAAAACTATAACAGCATAGCAGTTCATGTAGAAGAACACGATTTCAAATACAAAAACGGGGCATGAGACTTTTCTTTGTTTATATCTTTGTATGAAGGTAAAAGGTTTCGCGTTGAACGTCTCATTCGATTCCAGTGTAATGCACTGTTCGCGGACAGTGTGAATGTTTATGAAGCGTACTAATTTATGTTAATAATAAGGTACGTGTAACAACATTCAACGATGCTCCTAACAAAGCTGACTAATTATCGTGGCGCGGCGTGTCGTAAAATAGTGCATATTGACGGAATATAGAGAGGCCGGCACACAGTGCTTAATGACATTAATCACATTGATTTATTGTGGTTCCGAGTTATTACAGACCGGGCGCGGAGGGCTGTGTGCGTGCGTTAGTTCACGGTTAGCTTACGTTTGTGTGCGTACACTCCTTGTGTGAATGTAACGCGCGACGAGTACAGGATGATGCCGATGGCTATTCAATACGATTGCTAAAGCTTCAACATTAACTCCCCCTTTAAAAAAATTCCAAATAAGTTATTTGTTTTGTCCGCAATAAAATCTTTGCTGTTATAATTTAGTTAATATATATAAATTGCAATTTGATTCGTATAAAAGCGAATTATTGTATACATCTAGTTAACTTGTTATAAGCTGTCAGTGAAGGACGTCTATAGATTGAATTGCGAACACCCTGGCTAGTGTATCCGCTCCACGAACAGATTAGTTGCATATGTGCGCGTGTACGGCATTAGGCAACAATTTACGCTGTTTGCGGCGTGTTAATATTGATTGGCTCGCTTTATTTCGACTCGCGCGAATATATCCACGGAACTAGTTCATCGCACGACATTTTTTTGGCATAATGGAAATAAAGAAAATCATCTCCGGTTAAGCTTTCGAGTTAAAATAAAGTGAAACGATCGATTATTCTCGTTCGCTTTACGTTATTGGTAAGTCGATATGTCGCTGAAATATTGTCGAGAAAAAGCATTCCGAAATATTTATGAGAATCAATTTCACACGCCATGAGTTTTAGGTCGCAGGGCATTTATTAAATGTCGAATAATCAATTCGAAACAACTCGCCGGCGTGCTAAAGCAATATTACCACAAAAAGATAATCGATTGGGAAAATGCCTTGAGCTATAAATCAACAGGTGTTATACCAGACACTGCATGCGACTTGAGATGAAGTGAAACCGCACGTTTCCTAATAAGTTCTAGGTATGTCCACCGATACGCGGCTCCTTCTAGCGAAGCAATCTGGAAATCATTAGTGCCTTTTCAACACTCGTCGAAAACATTAAATATTTTTTTTATACAGTAAAGTGTCAACACCTGATGGTAGGCGAAATTCTTGACCATGACTGTTTTATTGAATTACTTGGCACACTAATTACACTAATTACACTATATTCGTTATAGATGGGACATTTCTGTACCATGTAACTTCTCTGGAATCACTGGTCTTCAGACCAGAACACAGCAATACTAGCACTTACAGCAAAAAGAAAATACAGATAAAAGACTTTGTGAGACGAAAATTGTATGATGTTAAACTTATTGCAATACTATATTTTAAGTAATAGGAAAATCTAACTCTTCGAAATCGTTACGACCATAGACGGGTGTCAATGAACTATTTTTACTCGATCATGTCATATGCGAGAATGCATAATTTACCCTTTACTTGTATGGTTTCCACTCGATTAGAGATATTGCTTTCATTGATCGCATCTGCTGTGCTCTGTTGTTAAGTTGAACTGCTACCCGAGAATCTAACTTCGGCGATCAGTTCAAAGCATTTATTGATTAAATTTTTAACTACACTAATACAGTTCACTTGTCCAATTAGAGCCGGTGTAAAGAGCAACGTACATTCTGTGGAGGCAAATAGTGTAATTTTCAAGAAAACAGTCATAGCAATTAAAAAGAAGAATTACCTATCACAACAGATAATTATATTACATTCATTCTATTTCTATCACATTTATAGTTCAATCGAGACATAAAACCTCTGTAAAGATTGTTGACTTAACATAAATTTAATTTAACTAAGTAAAGAAAATGACTACTTACATTCCGATATTTTATTAAAGATAATTAATATATCACAATCGTAAATGATTAAAAATATTTCATGTTATAGATTGCAATAGTGACTAGTTTATTGTTACTGTCGCCAAAAAGTGACCACATCGAAAAGAGAAATCTAGAACGTTCGCACATAAGAAATCTCCACGCACGGAAAGGTGGACGTGCTGACGCAAATAAATAGTGTATCTTAAACTACTTGTAATAAATTGTTCCAATATAAATAAGTGATGGGCCGCCTCCGGGAAGTCTGCATGATTATTTCTACACATCGAGATCCATGGGAATCGAACATGCACTTATAAGACAGTGCGACCTATATCGTACGTGAAACGTGCGGACGGCCATGGACACGTCGGACAGACACACGGACACGCATATCAAAGGCGTCATTATAATTTCATAACGCGCGCCTGTCGACGTAAATAATACGCAAAATTTATGTTACGAGGTTCTCACCGTTCGGCGGAGGCGCTATGAATACTTAACGACAGCCATTAAGTATGAAACGGCCAACGTACCTCTCATATTCATTTGAGGACGTGGAAATAAATTCAATTAAGCCGTTTGTATTTCGTTACAATCGTCCGCGTGGACAGTTGTGCTGTGACGCAAGTGCAGAGCATCGAAGCGCTTATATGAATATGTTAAGACCCAGAATCGCGTAACCCGACCCCTGTCTAATACTTTCGTAAACACTGTAACAGCTTTGTACGACGTACACACTTCTAATGCCCACGGCTTTTCGTCGTGAGCGCGTTATGAACTCAAATGCAAATCGTATCCCCATTTGCACTAATCGTCGGTCAAATCGTTTTATTGCATTTTTTTTTGTCATTAAAATATCTCTTGCGTTCCGATGACGCTTAAGTAAACATCTGAGTTAGTTTTAGGTCCTTATTTCATCACACTCGGCTAATTTGGTAAATGCCTCGTTAAATATGATTACGGATTAATGGTAGTGAGCGATACACTATGGCCAGTAGAATTATTATTTTTCTTAACTGACCATGCAATTACAGATTTTCATCTTAAAATTTTAACCAATTATTAGTTTATGGCAGCATGAACATGACGTTTAGGTCACTTTTAAAATACCTGATTTAAAATCAAGCGGCAAATTAAAAAAAAAAACAAACCTGTGTGTGTATTTAAATAACATGAATTGAATAAAATTATCAATTTAACACGATAACTTGTTTTTACTTCTATCAATGAGTTATTTAAAAAAATCATGATCACAGTTCAGAATATAATCTTTATAATTTACAAAATTATATTTTTGTTAAATTTGTCAATAGCTTGTTGAAGTTTTGTCATGGATACGTTAAACATTTTTACAGTGTTAAATAATGGATTTTGGGACATTATCAGTAAGTTTTATTATCGAAGAGTTCTTCTACAAATATATCGTAACAAATTTTTCGTTTTTACGCTACCGAAAATAGCTTTTATGCTGTTGAGGAAACCTAGTCAATTAATGCAGGAAAACGTTCCTTTAACGCGATTGTTATTTCTCTTATTCTCGACGATTAGGGCAAATATAATAACGCGTAGGGCGAAACCCCTGCTTAGTAAAGACGGGAGATGTTCATTGTCCATCATCATTATCGTTATATTGCTATAATAATTAATTGTTACAGAAATAAGTCATTATATGAGAATCCCTGAATCTAATAGTACATGTTTATTGCGTAAATTTTTTAAAGATCCATCTTTACTTGTAAAATATCTTTATGAGAATTGTAAAATAATTTTTTGCGGAACACAACCAATACATTTACATAGGTTAAAAATAACTTATTAAAATAAATCTAGGCCATAAAACAAATCTTAAATATTGAACTAGAATTCCAGCAAGGCTGTGTCTTGACGAAGTCAGATTCTAAAATGAAATACCTCATGCTTAAAGAAAAATAACTTTTTTATTGTTTTATTTAACTCTCTACTATGCATATTATAATTAGTTTCTATAAAAACATATTTTTTTTAATTTGTTAATGTTTCCGCAAAAGTGGACATTTGTAGCAGAAAGTCAAAATCTCCCAGGATTGTTTTTAGGAGTACGAGAGCCGTAGGAGTCGTATGATTTTTGACAAAGAGAAGTGTTTAGGACCGGAAGTGTAAGACTACTATTTATCAATATAATATGAAGTGACTGAACGGAAATTTACTAATATAATATGAAGTGACTGAACGAGCACGTCGTGCGCCTTATGGTAAGGGTGACACTTGTCCATAACACATTGCCACATATAACCTGCTTGGCTTTCCGCTGCGTTCGTCACTCAGAGATTGAAGATGTCATCTCTATGCCCAGTAATTACGCTGGCAACATTGCTTACACATCATCGTTTGGCGATTGAATAACTGACAATGCAGTGATACCATCCCGGAATCATGTCACCCCGGAACCGATTTTAATTAAACTTATCTCGATGCTAAGCTGTTTCTCTAACTTATAAACTGAAGTATGTTTAACCCAATCTGATCAATATCTCATGAAAGATGAACCGATGGTAGGAAGATGTTTTATAATAAAAATGTTTAAGAATTATAAGAGAACAACATAATACGTATTAGTGCATTTTAATTTAAAGTAAAAAAAAAAACACATGAATAAACAAGCATACGATAAACAGGGCGAGGGATACTTGTGGCGCATTGAAATTAATGTTGATAAATATACGGACGAGGCGGTCGGCGGAAGTACGGACATCGATCATCCGCCCGCCCTGGATAAAAACGCTCGTTAGACTTAGAGCCTCCCGCCCGCCCACGGCCCTCTACCTGCCTCTCTATTAATGCTCCACTCAAGAGCCTCTATTACTGCCACCATTTATTATAACCGCTCACCCAAATTAGCCAATCTCGCATAACGGGATACCCTGCAAATGAATTAGCCGTACGACTTAATTATTTGAGGTATCAGGTATTGCCTCTACCACTGAAGAGTGGAACAGATTTTTTCCATTTAAAGTCTAATGGGGTGAACATATAAGGGTTGTATTAAATAAACATAAGGAATTACTAATAAGGATTTTTTATTTATTTAATAGCTTTCGGTCGTGTCATTCGCTCATTCGACCACAATGTATCGGCATCAAATAAGACACGTAGACACATAGGAATCGTACAATACGTTATTGCGCGTGAATATTCAATTAATTAGTAAGCAACTGAAACCTTGTTAATTCCCCTAATCTACACTAATGAGTGGGATAAAGGTTTTATGACCGTTTTTACATTTATGTTCGTGCCTATTCAGATGTACGGCGGACGTAAAAGCCAAGTTTGAAGGTTGGGGATATACGTCAAGCTTATTCCGCGTATGTGAAACGAGACGTCAAAATAAATCTAAAGCCACCGGGGTGTGTTTAGGCAAAGTGATGCGCAGATGGATGGCGCGAGGAAGGGTAAAATAGATTCGTAGAAGCTAGAAAGCGTCTTCAAAACAGAACTAACTAATATTAAAATATTAATAGTGACTACATTTAATAAATTGAATGAATCGAACCTTAAACATAAATATAGAAAAAAGGAAATATAAACTGAATTATTACTACTAAAAAAAGTTATTAGAGTACACATCAAAAGTCATTCGTTGCTGAAACGAAACTAGATAGATATGATATTTAAGAGAGATTTTCAGCATCATTACAATGTTCCAATTTTTTTTGTATTTGTCTTGATGGCGAAAAGCGTATTTGGTACGCGAGTATTAAAATTATTATGAAACAGCTCCACGATAAGGAGGGATGATACCGGCTTAACACCACCGCCCCCAGCCCCAGCCAGCGCCCCTTCACTATCGTACGCCGTGGCGTCCGTGGATGCCTTTCCATCGTACATCTACATGAAAACTTGAACCAAGCTTTATTCACAAGTTTAGATCTATACAAAGCGCATAGAAACATAACTTTCTTGGTCAGAGTTCTATCATTGTGAGCTTAAGTTGTAATAACAAACTAAGTATATTCTAAATCCTGACAGTGATTAAGTTTTTGCGTGATTATTTTATACTTACTGACCGAACGATGCTGTTCAGTTTTTGACAATTATCTCGGAAATTATTAAACTGATCGGAATTAAAAATACATTTCGTTTTTTTTAATTTCGAAGAGCACAGTTTCTCAAAAGAACATTGATATAAGTTTTACAAAGATTTATTCAGCAGTTCTCAAGTTTTTATGTAAAAAAAATGCAGACACCATCTTGACCTACAATTTTATTATAGTAAAATATAAAAGAAATAATAATAGAATATAGATATAGAAAACCACGCTGAAGTACGTACATACATTAGTAATCTATATTAACACTAATCGATGCAAATTTTAAAATTTTTCAAGTTTTCAGATTTCAATAATCTATTAACCGCTATTCATACAGAGAAAAAAATATAACATTTCTCATGATGTGTCAGCGTGTTGTTCGAAGTTACCTCAACAATCTGAACGGAATTGTTGGGTTAACTTCGAAATTCCGTAGAAAATTCACGCAGAAGCTATAGGTTTGGATAGGCAAAATGAAGGACAATTATAAGCGGGCGCTCGGACGCGACGGTACGAGTACATGGCGTCGCATCACAACAAATAAAATACGTCTACGGAAGCGCCGGGGGTTGGGGGCGCGCCGAAATTTCGTACATGAGACAAAGATAAGCTTAACCGGCACGAAATTATGAGCGTTTAACTGTTTCTAGCTGTAGAATCTGGCACGGGCGCATCGCCGGCTCGCCAGCGCGCGTTATTTACGAGGGGGTGGCAGGCCCGGCGCCCGCTGCACCCGAGATAGCGCCTTCCCCGGAAGAGCGACCACCGCCGCAACCGCCGCGTGACATATCCACGCCACCGAGCCTGTCACGCGAATACCACTCTTCATACTTGCGTCGCAAACACCAATATCACTTGCGCCCCGCTTCGCCTGTATCGTCGCTCGGCTCTGCTAGTACTGATTGCGGCTAGCTCGCGCTTTCAACTCGCCACTAAGCACGCGAATTTCACCCTTAACGCAATCATAATAAGGCGGTGTTACCTTAAGGGGTACCGCCAATTTTAGCTGACCGAACAACGAGCATTCCCCGTCTGCTATGCTACAGTAAAGATGTCAGTATTTCTTCTTTATGATAGCATAAAACTATGCGAGCTAAATTAATGCTGGCTTGTATATTCTTTAGACTGTAACTACATGTTTAGCTATCTGCAGGATATTGTACAGTTTAAGTGCCTTCGAGTCACTTTGTTAACCTTGTTATACTTTCACATAAAGATAAGCAATAAGTTTAACGAGTGCTTTACTAACACTCGCATAAAACTGTTGGTAATTTAGATCGCCTCTATTTAGTTATGTATAAACTAAAGTTATTGGCCCCGCATAAACAAACAAGTGCTCGTGTATCACGAGCCGTTTGCACATAAGACATCATTTCAAGCGGCAACAAAGAGAGCAAAGGTCATGTACCTTTGTCATTTAAGTGAAAATATACGAGGCGGAGGAAAGAGAGAAATGCGCGAAACCGCCGAGAGCATTATACCGCGCACGACCATTACTTTTAATATAAATAAAATAACAAAATATGAGCGTCCGGCCGCTGAGTGCCCCTGGACACTTTTATATTTCAACAGCGAACCGCGACTGCCCCACTACCCTACGCAAGATTTATTTTTTAACTAGAAGGTTGTAAAGTAAATCTGCTCTATTTTCTTTTCTCTGTTCTTAACTTTCTAAATTCCACTTGACTAACATAATCAAATTTTTATTTCACAAAATATCCAAAAGGCTATAAATTGTGTCCATTGCCCAATAAGTTCTTTTTTACATAAAAAAAAGTTAAACGCATACATAGAAAATGTATACATACATATTCACTTATAAAATTTAAAGAAAATATGTAGACTATAACTATCCCGAGATTCGTGCTGTTCATACTCTAAAATTATTTCATATATCATTAATTAATACTTTAACTTTAATTAAAAAAAAGCTAACAAACAAATCAGTTGAAGGATTTTTTAGAAGTTCATAGTCATACTCATACATTGAAATATCTCACATCTGATATTAAAATTTGTTGGTTGTTTTGATGTCATTAATTCACGAATGGAAGGACGGATTAGAATAGTTATAGTTTGTAGGACGGATAGTTACATATTAAATCACTTTTTATTAGAGAAAAATTTCAAACACGAAAAGATCCAAATGCTAAGATCCGCGCAAATGCCGCGACGGTAACCTAGGTTTATTTTATAAAAACATTTGTAAAAATCAACTATTTTAAAGGTTTTACATAGATTCTCACGTCATTTTAATTTTTATTTCATTACCTTCAGCAGAAAGTTTTTAACCGGCAGGCGTTTAAATCAATTAAGGGCAATTTACTATTAACTTCATTTATGATGTCCCCTTTGTAACTGATAGCCGGAGCGTGTCTATTCCGAAACGCATATGTTGAGAATGCAAAAGGAAAAACGAGTACCACGGATCTTCCCTGACTGGGTTAATAACAGAAGACTGTATTTGTGCGTAATTGCCGGTCGGCGTCATTACATGGCCGCTTTGCTCGTCATATTGATTGTATAAGTGGCAGTTGTAACCGACGATGACGACATTATTTTTGCCGGATAATTCGAACATGTTAAAATTTCCATGCTTCATTCATCGGACGGGGCAAAAAATCTTAATAAACATCAACACGCACAATACCTTTACGACACACGTATAATTTTAAAGTCGTTTCTCTTTACGCCGAGTCGCGTTTCTCGTTCTGTTATGTAGGGTGCAAGTTGAAGGGTTAAGGAATATGGAAACACTACATAGATTATTAAGTTACGTCAATTATTCTAAAAAATTCAACAACTAACATAATCTGTGTTAGTTGAGGCTGAATACGTCACTTGTGTTGTAGACGTGATCTAACATTTATATTAAATCTGTATTGTTTTGAAGCCTGTGGACGTTCCCTGTCGATAAAACTTTTCCATCGATTTAATGAAGGTGTATACTATTAAAATATGTTAAATATTTGCATTTAAATTGAAATTAACATAATATAACCCACCCCATTCGATTTCCAGAATGTTCAAACATGTATAACGGGCGTTTATATAAACTGTACCCAATTAGTACCCCAAGGATATGGGGTCAAGATATTAGAAGTGAATAACTATGACAACATCGCAAGGGACAATGATTTGCAATTATAGCTAGTTTGAAAAATGTTTAAAAACCTTAAGCCACACGTATTAAACAAAAAAAATGCCTTTTATACTTAGGTAAAAGAGTGGGCCATACAGAATCAGAGACATTTATTCCTAATCGTTTTACTCAGGGATAAATTTATTGAATTATTAATTAAGTATCAAACAAACTATAACGAGACAACCGAGCGATGTGAACGCAAAATAAGCCAAAATTGTGGTTCAATGTATAAGCGCAGAGCGAATCGAGAGCCAGGCAACAACACAAAATGAGAGCCAGAGCACAATCACGGTGCGTGCGCTTTCAGTGCGTGCTCTCCATAACAACCAGTCAATCAATGTCCACATTTAATAACTTAATTTTGACAAACTCGCAGATCCGCGGGTTGGCTCATAAAAGGAAGGTTAACACTACGTGCAAAGATACAAATAAAACGTGTTATTATCGCCACAGTATACGTTCCGTCTCGCACCTAATTATGTTCGCATTACCCCGTAAACTTGGAGGGCTTCATATACCCATATTTCCATCGGGAGCATTTGTAACGATTCGAACAAAGAGCACGAATAGATACCTATAACACAGTGCCATCTACATTCGTTCGTATATATGTATATATAAGCCACAATAAAAACCGCGCGAAAACGGCAATAGCTATTCAGAGGGAGATATTAAAATGCATGGAAATAAATTCGGCGTCGCATTCGGCCGTACAGCTCTGGGGGTGCAGTAAAAATAAACAGCGACGCCATTAGAACTCACTTCCATATTCAAATTTATGAACGCGTCCGCGCCGCCCGGGCCGCCACTCACGCCGGCCCACCGGTCATTTAAGCGATCGCCATAATAAATTTGACGATAAATTTAAAATTTTCACCCTCGTTTTACCTCCTGCGAAATACGTCAGCGCGGAAATTTACGCGGCGGCTTTGTTATGTGCGAACGCGTATAAAGCGGCCCACACATTACACTCGTACTCGCTAAGGTGCTCTTCGCAGTTTATGAATAATATATAAATTAAATTGGTTACGTGGAGTGAACTTAATAAAAGCACATCGATTCACGTACCGAACATTGATCCCTCATAAATAAGTTACAAGTCCTTAATTGGGCAGCGTGTCCATTCTAGAAGCACGAACGGGGTTTTATAGAGAATAATTAGAAGGGAAATGAATAATAGGCGACGGGAACGTCCCCAGCGCGGAACGGGCGTCTCTCGAGCCGTGCTTTAGCTTAAATAAACAGACGTTTTCAAAAATTTCGTGTATTTAAATCGAATGTGACTTGTGTTACCGCTGCTATTTCGGTTTTAACAGCCGCACTGATGGATCTGAAATAACACCTCGCAATAGTGCCGTACGGGGAGCTCGCATTAATTCATATGGGATTAGGTGTCATCATAAACAGGAGTTATTTAGTCAACTGAGGTTAGAAACAACAACGCGGCTGCCGGTCGAACGGTTACGGAATCGACATTTGTGTGCATCGATTTGTGGTTTAATGTTGTAATATTGTCTCTAATTTTACTGTTTATCAAGAATAATTTTTGTAAGTGATAATAGCTTTGACAAAAAAACGATTATTAATTCTTGCATTTATTTTATGCTAATCGCAATAATATAACACTTTCCAGACGGGCTGTTTTATTCTGTGATTATAGAGCAGTCGCCTAGTGTTCAAGATTCAAAACACAAAAGATGATTATTAACCTAGGAGTACCTCTTTCCTTGTTGCTTAATATAGTTCTTTTGAATACGCCGAGTATGATTTGACAAATGACATATTTGACGCTGTTATGATGTATAAAGTAACCAATGACCGTTTTCTTATCTAATATTATAAATTTTATCATATTTATAACAAAGTTTATATTAAAATTTTGTCAGTGCACGTCTCTGCAACGTTAATTGTGCCAAAAACCTTAACCGTATAACATACATATATAGTTTTCTCTTTACGTATTTATATACATACAAAGAGAAATACAATAAAATGGTCACACCACATGTGTATCTTTACTCTAAATTATTTCTTGTAACTAGACATTTCTAGAGCCGTTTAAATGATTTCGCAAATACACGTTAAGCCTTGCGGGACAGGGTAATGAATATTCAACGTTGCATCACTAGAACGATATAAAAACTTCAACATTGTGATCCGTTGATTTGAATTTATTTTATTGTTTTATACATCTATGCTTCTTAGATTTAATGTACTTAGAATGCTATAATACCAAATCTAAATGACATTTGTTTGACGGTGTCATGAATTCTAAAATGAATAATTTTTTGATATGTATAAATTACAAAGTTAAAAGAAACCATAGCATTCGACTATTGTGCGAAGATTATTTAACTTTATTTCACCAACAATTAACAGTTCGTTAATTTACACTAAATGAAATGATTTACAGATTACTTACTGTAAGCATAACAGTACGTAAATATAACATACTACAATGCTATAGAGAAAATTTTTAAAACGTTCTAATTGTTAACTAATTGGTAATTTTCAATAAGCTCTTTTTTGTTTTTTCAATAAACACTTAAAATCACTTTAAGACAAAAAAGTGCTAATTAAAAGGTAAAAGTAGTTTAATGTTGCTTTTATATAGTGATAGTAATACATACATACATATACGTATACATTAATTCCAAGCAAAATTAATCACTTATACACCGTTTGCGTTGGTAGAAGTGATAACAAATTGTATGCCTTTGTATTTAAAAAGGTTACATTTAAAATTTTACTTTAGATACTGCTTTGCTTTTTTATGGACTAAGCTGACAAACGAGCAAGCGGCTCACCTGATGGTAACCGATCACCGTCGCCCATGGACATTTGCAATATTACAAAAGTTGCAAATGCGTTGCTAGCATTTACGGGGGGAATTTTTGAAAATGGGAGGACAAAAGACGAGAGAGAAGTAGGAGAGAGGGTGCGGAAAGGGGAGGAAAGAACCACCTCACTCACCGGACGAAACGCAGAAGCAAAAAGACTTCTACTTTACGCCGATTTTCTGTGAGGTCGCAGTACTTATCCGGTTTAAGGCGACCCATTCAGCAATGGAAGTAGCTGCATGGCTCTACTTATCAATATACAACAATATGCATCATATTAAGTGATACTATAAGGTTTTAAAAAAATAACTCCGTTTCATAAACCAATAATGTTGTCGGTCAACATTATTGGTGAATTGGACTTTAGGACTTTAATGTCACAACAATGCTTGAGTGGCACCGCAGGCCTTGGAGAAAAAAAAACTCAGGTCAAGTAAAATCTCTTCTTAATCTTGTAGAATCAATTGCAAAAGCATTGCATTGACGAAATTAAAACACGTCCAAACTCGACGGGCAATAATTTTCGTGTCACATAAATACTGGCACGGTGTCAAACTCGGCTCGCATAACTCAGCAACAGCCAATTTGGGTAGCGTTCACAACCGAATTCCATGACTGCATCGTCCTTAATACAATAAAATCATAGAACGATATCGGTATACTACACTCCAATTGTGCATCACAAGGAGTACCAAAAAAAATTGATTAACAGCTCCAGCTCCTGTATTCGGTCCCTAAAATCGTTAGATGATGATGACTTGCGATATGAAATTATGGAGGCTCGATGGGGGTCTAGGGGAAAAAAGTCCTGTTAGTGGCTCACGTAACGAGGGTCTTCCATGGCTCACAGGAACCTAGCAATGACTGGCAGTATCAATACAGGATTCGGACCGCTCCGGGATCGAACATCACCTACAGCCTATTTAATTCCACACAAAGCGATTGACATGGCCCCGTCCTTTATCATAACGAACTCGCGAAGTTGTTAGAGAGATTGGATTAAAAAAAAAAATTAAATACGACTGGATCTAGTTACGGATGTCAATGGCGGATTCGTCACACGACAGCCGTACCGTTCGTTCGCAGTGAATGGTTTGAGGAAACACGCCGGTCCGTTTGTAAACGAACTGTTTGTGAGTTACGCGCGTTTTAAATTAACACGAGCGTTTCGAAACTACAATCTTATTAATAGAATTGTTTGATAATTTCCCTTCTATTTTTGAATTATTTTTTATCAACTTTTGATTTTATTAAAATATGAATATTCTTGAAAGCTATTAAATGAAGTAAAATATTTCGAGGAAAATAATGAATATATAATGAAGTAAAATATATCTTTAACAAGAGTAACTACTCTTATTAAATATACACAATACATTTT
>DWHQ01000515.1:0-13654 GCA_018247955.1 Eurytides marcellus marcellus | reverse complement strand
CAAACTCCAACAGCTCTTAGAGTTATGCCCTTTTTTCTCTCTAACTGTTTCCTTTCCACGTCATTCAGGGCACATTCTACCATTATATGGTACGCGTCCTCTCGAATATTGCATTGAGTGCAGTTAGGAGAGGAATTTTTTTTCATCAAAAATAAAAAACTGTTCAAAGGAATATGCCCGGAACGAAGTCTTAAAGCCGTTACAATATCATTCCTGCTTAAATTTTTATCATCGAACCACAAAAAACGAGAGGGATGTGGTTGTATGGTCTTATACCAGATGCCCTTACTGCGAGACCGTTCATCAAAATATTCCTGATAAAGCGCGAGACATTTTTCCTTAGCCAAATAAAATAAATCCGAAAAATAAGGTGTGTGTGTATACTGTAATCCCTCAGACGTTGCCTCTTTAGCTAACTGGTCTGCTGCTTCATTCCCCCTCAAACCAATATGAGACGGAATCCACTGAAGCACAATATTTCTTTTGGAAATAACCAGCTTCCGCAATAATTGTAAAATATTGTAAGCTATTGGTGATCCTCTAACATTTGTTGTACAAGTACAACGAAGTATATGTTGCAAAGCACTACGTGAATCGGAGAAAACTACATAATTACCGGGGTCTAATGAACTTATATACGAAAGAGCTTCAGCAATGGCAATTAACTCAGCATTCATAATCGAAATGCTATTAGTTTCTATGTTTAAGCTAATACAGTTATTGGTTTGAGGGTCGAAAAAAGCAGCACCTGTGCGGTCATTGTCTTTAGAGGCATCAGTGTATATTTTATAGGCAGTATCAAAATTTTGAATCAGGTATTCTGTGCAAATACGATTAAGATCATGAATTCTGTACTTTACTTTCGAATATTTTAATATATTGATGAAAGGTCTCACTATACTTAAAATATCCACATTGCTAACCCAAGTATCAAGTGAGAATATTTCGAGCTGTTTACTTAAATAAATGGGAATGTTTTTCATATGTTCATGTACTAAAACAAGGGGGGGTTTAACTTTACGTCTCCAAAAGGGTCGTTGACAATACTGTGAACAATTATCAATTAGCTCAACTAATTTATTAGAAGCAATGGATTTCGATTTTAACCAGAATTTTGCCGCTAAATAGTACCTCCGCACTTGTAACGGTGGGAGACACAGCTCACTTTCCATTACATGTACCGGGGTACTCTTTACAAATCTACCAATAACCCTCAAATACTGATTTTGAATCTTTTCTAAATTATATAATCTAGATTTGCAGCAACACCCGTACAGAAAACAAGCGTATTCAATTCGACTGCGGACTAAACTTATATACAATCGTCTAAGGTGGACGGGATGCACACCCCACTCAGTACCAGACAGAATCTTAAATATATTCATGAACGAGGACATGTTTCCTCTTATCTCATTTATATGTTTTGCCCATCTAAGAGAACGATCCAACCAAACACCCAGATATTTAACTTGATCCACGACATGTAACATATTGCAATTAATACTTAACTGTACTATTCCTCTAAAATATCCAGATTTAAAAATACATACTTTACTTTTTGAAGCATTAATACTAAGACCTATGTTAAAAAGCAAACTGCTAATTTTGTTTAAAGCATCTTGCAAATTAATACTCAATGTTGACACTTGTTTACCCGACGTGTATATGACGAAATCGTCAGCGTACTGGGAAATGAGAATATTATTAGATTTATCGAAATAATTACAAATCTCTTCCGTAACTAAATTAAATAGCAAAGGAGACAACGGATCGCCTTGCGCCAATCCCCGCCCCGTGGTTCGCGACATTACAGAGTCACCAGTTATTATGCTAAGAGTTCTTTCCTTTAGAAAATTCCATAAGTACAAGCATAACCTCGAACCAACTCCCATACTATCCATACGTCTTAACAGGCTTACAATATCAACATTATTGTAAGCATTATCAATGTCTATGAAGCAGCCTATTGTCGTCAATCCTTTGGAAAAACCTACTTGTATATATGTGACTAGTTTAGCAAGATTGTCCATAGTAGAACGACACTTTCTAAAGCCGGTGGTATTATTCGAGAGAAGACAGTTTTTTTCTATGTACCATTCTAGTCTGTGTACTAAAATGACATGAAAAATTTTACATACGCAGGACATCATTGAAATTGGTCTAAGGGAAGTAGCAGATTGGGACTGTCTCCCGGGCTTTGGGATTGGCGTAATAGATATATTTTTCCATTGTTTAGGAACAAAGCCACTAATAAAAAATTTATTAAACAAGTAAACTAAAATACGTTTGCCATTAACGGGTAGGTGTTTTATCATGGAGTATGATATGCTGTCCAAGCCAGGGCAAGTATCTTTAGATCGGATAGCCTTTTCTAGCTCATGTAATGATATTGGTGTTTCTATAGCAGGATTTTGTGAAAAAAATAACATATCTTTCGGACTTACATAATCAGGGGACAGATTATTGAGGAGCTCCTTAGCCTTATCCTTACAAACCTGCTGCCTGGACCCTGAAAAGCCTTTAAGCCACTTCATTTTTTGCCATAATTCCCTAGACGAAGAAGTTTGATCTAAATCACTACAAAATTGTTTCCAGTTTTTAGATTTTGCATCACGAATAGCTTTTTGTGCTAATCGAATTTTAGTTCGCAAGATAGTTAAATTCTGTGGTGTAGGGTTTCGTCTAAAATTTGAAAGGGCCAGACGTCGTTTCGCTACGATTTGTGATAGGTCAGGGTTCCAATAAGGTTTAGGAGAAAACTTCGAATTAGGGCTATTATTATATTTTACATATGGTATGTGTAAATCCGCAGCTAAATAGATATAGTCAATAAACATATCGTACGAATATTGTAAGTTATCGGAGAAATTAAATTCATTAAAAAGTTTTTCTAGTAAATTTGTATATGAACTCCAATCGGCATTTTTAAAATTCCTTTTTAAAATTGATTTTGACAAATTATGATTACTAATTTTATATTTAATTTTTATTATTTGATGATCACTACCCAAATTTTCTTTTAAAACGGACCAGTCAAATTGTAGCCCTATATCAGCCGATGCTAAAGAAATATCGGGTGCAGACTCTTGTAAGGCTCCATTTACCAATCTAATTCTCGTAGGCTGGCCATTATTCAATGTGATAAAAGAACTATCCGTCAATGCATCAAACACGTGAATCCCTCTTTGATCAATCTTAGTGGACCAGTTTGTGTGATGACTGTTAAAATCACCAAGTATTAATGTTTTCTCTTTCAATACGGAGAATAACTGCTCCCAATCACTAAGTGAAGTTCGCGCCGCAGGTGGGCAATATAGGGAAATAACATATTCTACCTGATTACAGTTATAAATCTTAATACAAACGATTTCAATATTAGGGTTGCTGCAATTCACCTGAAACAAGTGACACTTAATAGATTTATGGGCAAGTATTGCAACACCTCCATATCCGTCGTATCTATCCGCCCTGAAGATATTATAACCGCTTAGTTTAATATTCTCCTCAGAGGCTAGCCACGTTTCATTGATGGCTGCAATGTGGATTTTTTCAAGGAAAAATAAACTTTCTAACTCTAATAATTTTGATTTTAGACTCTGACAATTCCATTGTATAATATTAAGCTGCAATATATTATTTGTACTGTCCATTAAAGTAATCGAAAATTATTTTTAAAACAGGCCAATCAGAAATATTCTCAACTACGACTAATATCACCCATTCTAGACAACATTTAAATATATTATGAATTTTGGATTGAATATTTCCAGACTTTAAAAACATAATTTCCTTTAGTCTATTTAAGAGTTCCTTAAAACTATTAATCTTCACATTACTTTGCTCTTCGCGGAAAGGTGCTGGTTCGCTCAAGTCGTTGCTTTCATTCAAAAATGAATGAGGCGTAGGAGAACGTACTATTCTGCCTGGTCGCTTGGAACTCTTAGGCTTCGTCTTGGCAACAGAAGCATATGTGTGTGTTTTGGTAACTTGGGGCAAGTCATGTTCCTGTAAAACACAGATCTCATCGCGCACTTCAGAGGAGGTAGAAGGTTTACTTATGCGCTGATTGTATACAGCTTGCTCCTGCGTAGGTATAGGCGGTGATGGTGGTACATATAAGTCTAGAGCCTTTCTGTATGTGCAGTTATATTCAGCCATTAGGTCCCTAAGCTTTTTTTCCTTCAACCAAGCTGGACAAGACCTTTCCAAAGCCATATGTCGACCCGAACAATTAATACATTTAAACGTCTTAACTTCACAGTTTTTGTGATTCCCGCCACATTTGGGACAAAATACTTTATTTGCAGAACAGAACTTCGCTGTATGTCCAAATTTCCAGCAATTAGAACATTGGGAGACGGGGAATACATAAGGTTCCACCTTCATTTTTAAGCTGTCTACAATTATGAATGTCGGCAAAAATGAACCTAAAAAGCATAGGCGGACTGACTCGCTGGGACTCCACCCATTTTCGGTTCGTCGCATAAGCCGTTTAACCGATATCAATTTGGTGGGACCAGGACATGTGACCTTTTTCAAAATTTCTTCTTCAGAGATCTCTAATTCGATATCCCGAATAACCCCATGTGTCGTGTACTTTTCCATTGCACTCTGAATTCGCCAGCCCAGCGTAATAATACCTTCACATTTCTCCAAGTTTATTGCATCTGCTTCCTTTTCAAAGTCTAATCTCACTTTATATAAGCCTATATATTTAACTTTTACAATACCCGTGATGTTGTTATCGCTTAGAATTTTTGCTAACGTGAATTGCTTGGGCATTTTATCTTTACTCGACAAATATAACTGGATACAACTTTTATCTTCTTTACTTTTTTTTTCCTTTCTTTTTACTTCCGTCCAATCCTCTTCGTCATCATCCCCCCTCCCCCGTTTAATGGGTCTAAAAAGTCTATCTTCCTCCATTTTTTGTGTTTGTTCAACTACTTCATTCATTGCTAATTCGTTTTCATTATCACTCAAATACACCTCAACATTGTCATTACTATTACATGTTCGTTCATTATCGCCCATCAATATTGCTGCGTAAAACTACGCACGTAACAAACAAGAAACCGGTTCCGCCCGAGAACGTAGCCGCGTCTCAACTCGCGCGGCCGACCCGAACGAGTGACGTACGATACTTACTTACTCACATGTTTCGAATGGAAAAAAGTATCAAAATGTTTCGTTATTCCGATATTGAGATTAAAAAACATTAATTAATATTATCATTATTTTTTAAAAAATAACTGTTAATGAAATTTCCGCCTACCGATAATTTTTTCGTACCGGCAAATATGATGTTGAAATATGCTAGTAGCTAGATTCCGTTTACTTGTACTATGTACTTATTTAGCTATCGTAAGCAAACCTGTACTAATACGTGACCAAATAACGTATATTTTCATACTTATATTAATGCGAACGTAAGTTATTTACACATCGAAACACTTAACCGAGACGTGACAAAAAAAAAATTAATAACGACAGAAAGTCGAAATATAGTAATGGAAAAGAAATGCATATTTAAATAATTGTAGTATCGTGAGTAATTGACATGGTCACACATCTCAATTTTTATGTGTATCTGGATAGATGGTCATATGACTGCTAGTAGAATCATAAAACTAACTCACATTGAGGTACTGCCTAGTTTACTTGAGACAAAGGTTTCGGTTACGAAATTACCTTATTGTGTACTCGAACTTCATACTGTATTCCGTGATTGTTTGTCGTCCCAAATAAAGAAGACTGACCTTGTATAAATGTATGTCGTAATATATATATAGAGAAATATAAACTTACCTTGTAAGCTTGGAGCGGAGGCGGGGGCAGCTGGAGGGGGTTGGTGCGGTGTTGGTGGAGGCCTTCGTCTCCTCGGTGCATGGAGACCAGGCGCCGAGGCTGCTCTGGTGGCAGTACGGAATCCTGGGGCTCGGTAGCGTGCTGACTTGACGGGACCAGTAGGCACTGTATTCGTGCCGGTGATCGACGGGAGACGAGGGAGGGAGCCCGCCCTCTCCTCTTCTTCAGACTGTCGGAATAATGATTTCTTGTTATCGGATTTCTACAAAAACAACATTATGAAAGAACAAAATATAAATCACGTTTTATTCCATAAAAATAATAAATTTATTTAACAGCATTGAAACGTGATTTATTTACATTTGAAGTCAATTTAAGTCGAATTCTCGTCAGGAATTACTGTCACAGGGTGGACGATGAACGTTCCGAGTCTACATTATGCATATACTGTGAAAGCAATTGTAAACATTTTTTTTACAAGGGAAGGCGGTCGACGGTGGCGTTTTGTATAATGTTATAAGATTCGCTTTTGAACATTCATGTCACCCGCACAGTAGGTGCACACGCATTACACTAGGTACACTTTAAACTTCTGCTTAATGCCGGTCACTTTGGAAGTATTATCTCAGCTGTAACATTGATGCAATAGCCAATGCTGCTGCACATTCACAGTTCTATTTATCATGTCATATTAGAATTAACTAATAATACTTTTGCTTTAATTTCAAGCACAATACTTACATTGTTGAAATGTTACTTTCGTCCAAAATTTTAATTACTACAAAATATAATTGACGTTTACACAGAATAAGTCAATTTTTCCTTCCAACAGTCATCCGACCATGATTATATGATTATGAGTCATGTGTCAAAGCAAAAAATTATTGGGGTGTGTTTAACATCTTCAACTTCATACCGGTTTAACATAAGATGGAATGGTCAAATGCTTGCTTCAAAAAACAAGTTTATTTATGAAAATGAGTGTCGAGATGAGCCAGTCGGTTGTTTGATGATAAGCGATACACTTGCCATTAACAGCACAGCGTTTTTGGTTTTTTGTTTAAGAAACTAAGTGAGGAGACGAAGTAGTTTTGTGCTCTATGGTAAGCTCGATACGCTTGTCCATAACACAACAGTAATTCTATGGTTAACAGTTAAAGTAAACAGTTCAATATTCTATTATGCTCTAACTCCTATGAGCTCTAGCTCTAACTCCCTTATGAATCTAACAGTAAAAAATTACACTTCCGATTTCCAAATTCTAGATATCGATATTTTTGCAGATTCAATTATACATTTCAAGAAAAAAGTTTAAAAAGCTTTGTCTGTTGAATAATAGCAGAAGGGGCACTCTCTATTATCGACCACTTTATTTAAATTTTAATTTACGTAATGCCAAAAAAAACAGTTGTTCGATTGTGGATATTTTTTACATCAATGTTGTATAAACCTTCATTAAACTGTAGTCATTTTAAATAAGTATTTAATGTAAGATCACATTATGTACTTGGTTTTTCTTTACTTAAATAAGTAAATAAATGCTCTGCGTTGTGCTACCCTTAGCCGTCTTACGTTTCCCTTTGCGGTAGAATTAATAGCAATCGTGTGGTACTTTCCCAGGGTAACAAGTATTGTACCACTACAACAACTAGTGTTTTCTATTTTGTGATTGTTCAACATAGTCAATAGCGATTTTACCATTTCTAAACAACGACTTGTTGTAATCCTTTTGATGATTTTGCAAAATTTTAAGTTTAACCAATAATTTTTAACAACCGGTTAAATTACCTAAAGAAAACACGAAACCTCCAAGTAGTTTTATTATTTGCTTTCTTTTTATGTTTAGGATCAATTTCACCAACATTATTTCAACAGATCATTAGTATGTATCGTAATCACTTTAAGACTAACGACAGTATTAAAATACTTTATTTTCTATAGGAAAAATATAATCGAAAATGAATATTAATAGCTATTAACGAGGACATGTCGAGACAAGCAAACTTTTTGGCTTACTAAAATGATGGTGGCATCTTTGAACTGTTATATGACCTTATACAACTCAATTACAACTTTTTTTTTCTTTTTGTTAAAGACAAAATACATTATACATTGATGCTCCATCAAACTTTAAACTCAAACGTTAAGCAGCGATAGAATTATGGGTTAAACCATTAGTGGATATTAGATATCTTATATCTACTGATAGTCCATTAGTATGTATGACATTGAATTTTGCAAACCTAAACATTATGATTATAGTTAAATTGGGTCGGAATCTGTAAAATTACATAGTATTAATTTTTATCATGTCGTCAAAGTTTACCCGCGATAACCTTTAAATTTAGGATTTATACTTGATTCACGTTATTCATAAAACAAAAGTTATTATAACGGTCATTTAGTTTCCTATTAGATAACAATTGCTTTTACATAAATAAAAAAATGTATATAAGATTATTGACACGCGAAGATTTAGATTATACCTTAATGATTAGAGTAAAAAAACTAGGAAGTGTTGAAACATTTGAATATTAATAGCTTTTATTAATTAAAATCAAGTCATTACCTCATTATCTTTTTGTTTGATAAGAAACGTTTCAATATTTAATCATAAGTGAGTATAAAAACTTTTTAACTGTATATAATTATATATAATTACTTAAAGTTTTTAAAAATCTGAAGTTAAATGAACACAATAAAGTGTTCTTACCGATTAAAAAAAGAGGTTATATCTTCGTCGATTGAGAACTAAATTTTATTATGCTTTGTTTATTAAAGGATTTACAACAAGTTTGATACCAAAGAAATGTTACTGAATCTTACAATCGAATAGAAAATATTGGGGCAATCGGTAGATTTCTTTAGAGTCGGGTTTAATTTTTTTGTAAATATAGTAGTTTATGATATAATCAATTTACGTTAAGATTGTAACAACAATAAAATTCAAGAAAGAGTTGCCATAAGTTCAAATAAAATTATAAGGGATCTTAACTGAGTATATTAGTTACGTGTTTTTAGAATCAAGTCTTGGTCAAATAAAATGAAGTGTGTTGGTGAAATGTTAGTCCGTAAATCGTATTTTAATACAATTGTATATGTATTTTAATTTCATGTTTCGTTACTTACAAAATTGATCAAATCAAAATCATAAGCTTGTATTATCAATGTTTTGTGTACACTTCTATGTAAGTTATTTCAAATAATAACATTTTCGGACTGCATACGCAACAATTGACGTATATGTAAATCATAATTGATGGAATAATAAAAAGCTGTGCCTAACTAAAACATGTAGTTAAATGTCACGTGTATTTTTTTGTGTTGCATGTTGTGTCTCTGTTTATTGTTCTTTTCTCGTAAATTAAATATATGGTAACATTAGTAATATTTTTTCCCTTTTTTCGGCAGTTTCGCTATTATTTGTTTAACTTATGGTACAGTGCAAATGTCACATATATTTGTATTGTTTTCATTACTACGTCACTAAAAGGTAACAAGGTTTCGCTTTATTTTATTGATGTTTAAACAAAACGTGACATTGAACATTTTAATTTCATTGAAAAATTTACATGTTCACGTGTCAACGTATAGTACATTGTATAGCACGTAAGAATTTCGGTTGAGAAGTTGAACGTATAAAAGTTTACGATGTATTGCTTATTGTTTTCTTTATGACAGACCGCTTATGGGGCTGCTTCGTGATGTAAAGTTTATCGAGTGATTTGACGTACATGTAGGGCATTGTATATGCGGACGCAAGTGAATAAATATAAGATGCTACGTATTTGTTTTTATATATTAGTGTCGTTAGTTAAAGAGAGTTATACTTCGGAGGTTTTTCCAAAAGTTTATAGTGTGTTGACAATCGACAATCCAGAGAAATTTCAACTTCCCAGGTTATGAATTATAACCGATTATAACCGTTTCTTACCTCAGCATCAGGGGCGGAGGCTCGCCTCCTTCCTCTCCAAAGTCTATCTTCACTGCCGGCTATTGCTCCACAACTCCTGGAATGGGACTTTTGCGCGGCTAGCTCAGCCCCTGCAGGGGACCTCCTAGCCTCACAACCCGGTCCGCCAAGAGTACCGCGTGAATCCGCCGCCAACAAAGCGGATTCGAAACTGCCCCGCCACGAGAATCTTTCACAGTCGCTGGCAACACTACCCCTACTAGCCGCCGCTTCGAGTATATCGTGAGATCGACTTCGGGCCAAAGCGCCTGGTTCCGAGGCACTATCTTCATCCGTACTGGGCGATGCGCCGGCCGATACTTCGTGCATTAACGCCACAAGCCGCCCGCCTATATGCCGCATAACTTTGCCGAATAATGGCGGTGATCCCTCTCCGGCGCGTCCCAACGTCGCCGCCAATTTCTGGTAGGCACCAACAGCGTCTCGCTCTAACGAGCCTGCATCATTACCCCTATCGAATTCGTCGATGATCTCCCGACAGCTGTCCGATATCTGCTTCCTTAGAGCGGATCTATTAGCCGCGGTCCCTTCCAAATCGGAACCGGCGTAGTCCGATGAGTCGTAAGAATCGCTCCAAGTATCCTCACTAGATAAATACTCGACTATCTCACGCACTTCCTCGTCCCTTATGCCGGGAACGGTTTTCATCAGTCTCGTTAGTTCGCTTTCAAAGTATAACAATTGCGGCGGCTTCGGCGGCTTCGGAGGCCTGGAACTCTCAGAATTCGACGATGCGGGCGTCGATGTTCTAACGTTTGCTGAATTAACCATTTGTTTGAAGAACTGTCTCATTTTGGTCATCATAAGGTTAGTCTCCTCATCTGAAGACCAATTGTTGAAGCTGTCTTTGCGCGTTAACGGGCTTGGCGGTGGGCGAGAAGACGGTGGACGCTCGACACGTTCGTCCAAGTCGGGCCTAATTTCTTCGACGATTTCTTCCAATTCCGTTTTCGGTTCATGAGATCGAGTAAAATCGGAGCTCGAGTCACCGTTTCGAAGGAGGTCATCGCAACTACCTACAAAGCCACTATCTCTACTAGTTTGCTTTTTAGATTCAGATAACTCAGATCCAAGCGGTGGGAATTCAGGTCGAGGGGTAGATCTGCCGTCTTCACCCTCTGACACAGATCTTGTGTCATCTCGGGTTTCTTCGGAAAACTCTATCGATTGTCGTCTCTCATCAGCAGGCGAACCCCGTGTCTTTTTGGTTTGTTTCTTTCTTTTCGTTTCCCCTTGCATATCGAGCCTTTCGAGGGACTCATGTCGTTCCTCGGTTTCTGTGCTGGAGCCATCTGATACTTCTTGAGCATCTTGAGAAGGCTCATCGCCCGCGAGCAAGTTATCTAATGAGGATGAATGCGATCGGGGGGTGCCGCGAGCGCGCACTAGTCGCTTTCGCCTTTGTTCTGGGCTTTGCTTCCCTTCACTATCACTCCCTACGCTACCGGAGCCATCTGAATCGCGCCTTTCCTGGTTAAAGCCCATGAAACCGGATAGAAAGTATTTCTCTAAGCGCGACGACACCAGTTCGTCGTTATCACTGCTCCGTTTAGGCTGCTCATTGTCCACGATAGACTCACCGCCCTCACTACACACACTAGATGTTTCCGATACTGGGTCGTCATCGCGAACGTTCCGTCCCTCGCCAAGGCCGAAAAAGAAATATTTTTCGAGTTCGGTTGCCGAAATCGGACGAGATTTCTTCGTAACATTCTCCGCTTCGCTTTCCTCGCAGCTTTCTTCTACTATCGTGTGTAAAGTGAAGTCCAGTGAGCGTCTGCAGTAGGCGAAGTCCTCTCCCCGGGTGGGGAGCGACGCCTCTTCGCCAGACTCGCTGTCAGAGGTCGTCGTTTCGTCATGGCTGACGTCCTCCACCCAAGAGTCGTCATCTGCCAGCCCCTCTTCTAGGCATACTACCGCCGAGAGAGTGTCGGCGTTGCTAACGACGGTCACACCGCCCGAAGGCGTTTCGTCGTCGGAGCCGGAGCGATCGTTTGTTTCGTTTTGCGCGGCGTGGTTATTCGGCGGTTCGTTTTGTAAGTTCGTGTGGTGGACCGTGATGTCGCGCATCAGCCGCGTCGTGTCCGACGTGACGACGGAGACACGGTCGTGCGTTATCATAACGCGGCTGGTGAAGCGCGCGGACCCGTCTGCATCGGGCGCGTGCGAGCGGCGGACTGTCGCGTCGTCAGGTGCGCCGGCGCCCCTCTCCTCGCAGACCGACGGCTCGCGCGTTTCTATCCCCCCTTGCTCCTCCAACAGCTCTTTCTTCAACAACTCACTAAGCGTCCGTTCAATACCTTTAAACAGGTCCAATTTTTCCGTCCCCCGCGATTCATTATCGACGAGCTCCGGAGACACGGTCGATATTTTCCGCTCGTTCGAGACATCGCGGTTTTTCTCTTGCAAAGTCACCGAAACTTTTACTTTAATATTGTTATCGGAATTAAAACTATTATCCAACGAATCGCACTCAACGATTTCCGATATGGTACTCCTGCTTTGATTATTATCATCGTTATTCTTGTAATCGTTGTTATCTGTATTTGTGCTGCAACTCGCATCGAAACTGTTGTATTTCTCACACGTTTCACTACGTAGCATATTTTCATCACAGAATTTAACGAAATTCGACCGTCTCACCGCTTCATCGCTGCTTCCTTCGTCACTGTCATCGCGATACGCACTAACGGGTTGGTCGTCGGAAAAGCGCAGAGATTCCACTAAAACGATGTTACTGGCGTCGTTTACCTCAGCGACACTTTCGTTTAAACCTACATTGTCATGGATTTCATTTCGTCCAGCCTCCTCCAAGAGGTTGACTTCTAAACTGTCTGACTTTTTGTCGTAGGAATCGTCGCAATCAATGCCGCTGCTATCCGCGTTGTCCTCCATGTCCGACGACGAATCAGCGGGATTAACGACGAACACGCGCGAAAATTGACCTCCCCCGCCTCCCGAGTCGTCGGAATCCTCGTCCGACGTCGCCGGCTCTTCGGGTGCTCCGCTCCTGAAGTCGTAACTGCGTCGGGCGACACCGCCCTCCGAATCGCTGGAGTCCGCAGACTCGTTGGACGAGGCGAACGCATTCTCGGCGTCCAAATGGGCCGGCATCGCGTCCGCTGACTCCGACACCGTCGGCACACGATCCTCCGCGATCACTTTGATTCCGTCTGACGGAGCACGTTCGATAGTACGTTCGACGCGCTTATCGGCGTTATCGTTATCACGCGTCACCTGTACCTCTGACGTTCCGGATTGTATCGCCTTGTCAGTGCGTTCGACGGTCATCTCGGGTTTGCTTGGCTGCGGCAGGGCAGTGGCGGTGGCAGTGGCAGTGGCAGTAGCGGAAGCGGTGGCGGTGGCGGTGGCAGCGACGGCGACGGCGGCGGCCGTGGTGAGCCGGGCGAGAGCCGCGGCATCGAGGGGTGGGAAGCCGGGGTACGTGTTCCAGTGAGGCGTGGGTGGGTTTTGTGAGGGAAACGCGAGAAGCGCCGGCCAAAGCGCGGCAGGCACCGGTACGGGTACGGGGACGGGCACGGCAACTATCCTAGGTTCGGCCCCGCAGGAGCACGTCCTAGGACAGGCTAGGGGCGTGTGCTTAGGCGGCGGCGGTACGGGTTGAGTTGAGGCGCCGGGTTCGAAATAGTCCCAGTCACAATCGTCGGGCGCTAGTGGAGCGACGGAAGACGCGGTGGAAGAGGAGTCCTCCGTGTCCTCGCGGCACGAGGAGTCCGAACTGAGGAACACGAGGCGGTAGTCCTCGGGACGCATGCGACCGGCCTCGGGCTCGCTCGCCTCGCCAGGCTCGCTGTGGACGCCCTTATCTATAAACAAATGTCAAAACATTATTTACTCTAATAATTATTATAT
>DWHQ01000514.1:0-13658 GCA_018247955.1 Eurytides marcellus marcellus | reverse complement strand
TAATAATATAAATATAAAATATCTTTAAAAAACAATAAAAAAGGCGAGTATGATATTGATTATCCATACACCCGCTAGTTGCAAGAAAAGAGAAACGTTTCACTTATATTCAACATAAACGAATTTAATAAAAGTTAACATATTTAAAAAAAAACAAAAGAAAAAATTAAAACTACCAGAAATTGGACAGAAGATACGTAACAAAAACAAAAAAAAAAATACAGCAATGTAGGCAAAATAAATTTAAGCTATAGCAACACCTTAATAAGGCTGGCAATTCTAGTTAACTGTCAAACGATATAATAAACCATATTGACACTGACAGATACAGTTGAAGTTGACTTATAAAATTAAAATATGTAAACAGAATAAGTTAAAGTGTGTAAAAACAAATGTTAAACATAAATATTAAGGTAATCAGTAACAAACTGGAAACTTAAAGAGTTAGTTAAATAAAAGAAAAAAAGAATAAAAGTACAAAACTCCAATATAAAAAAATACTTATACCAAGAGAGAATTACACTATTTCTTGATAACTCTTTTAATTCTTTGATTACCAACATTCTTCTCAGCAGGCTTAGCTTGCACGCTAGTGCTTTGAACAGGTGATTTGCTGGTACTGGAGCTGGGAATGGACTTGAGATCCGACTTACACTCAATTCGATGATGTGATCCGTTTGGTGCAGCTACATGGATGACACCATGTCTCGTCCAACACTTAGTCACACCGAAGAGTTCTCTTGCCTCCAGAAAGAGGGCATGTCTGGTTTTAGTTAAAAATTCAGACTGAGTAATACCGGAGCCCTTTAGTTTGGTTTTGGAAAACCAAATTTTGTCACGAGTGGATAGCTCAGAAAACTTAACAATAATTGGCCTTGGCTTGTCTGATTTACGCCCAATTCTGTAAGCATCTTTAACACTTTCAGTCGAGAAGCTTGGCAAGTCCAGATGATCAGCAATTATGCTTGTTACTCGAGCTGTCAAATCTTCAGATTTCTGTTCTGCCACACCATGAAACATAATCATTTTATTTCTTCTTCTCATCTCAAGCCGGTCTATTTCAAGTGCTAGGAACTCAACTTGACGCTGTAAGGTGCCCAACACTGATTGAATAAAGGTCTTGAAGTTATTAAAATCTGTTGCCAGTGAACTAATAGAAACGGGTGAAGATGATTTCTGTTGATGCAAATCCTGCTGAAACTCATTCATACGGCTGTTAAATAGATCTGTCAGTGCAGTTAGGGAGTCTTTAATTGAATCCATCTTGACTATTAGTGCACAAGTAGCAAGTGAGTTGAAGTGAAGTGTTTAATGGAGAATTTTCCAGGAAAAACTTGCAAAATGGGTAGTATAGATCACAATATCATTATATTTTAAAAATAACTTTAGAAAAATTGTAATTTGTAAACTTAAATTTAAATTAAATAAAGCAGCTGTTCAATTTCAATGTTTACTTTTTCACTCCTCTAATGTAAGTTGAACTATTTAATATCGATATTTTTAATAATTTTATTTTCTACAATAACCTTCAAAAGCAGCGATAGTTTTAGGTTATGTATGCTTATTGTCAACTGAAGCCAAACAGATTGGCGCCGTTACGCGTTACGTTACGAAGCGGTTTACACTCCCATAAATAGTTATCACTTCAATACATGAAATACGGGTTTTATCATGTAATGTAAGCAACTACGAGATGTGAGTCCATCGTAGATGCTACTATAATGTTCTCAGAGTAGTTTAGGTGACCGTGGATGAGCACGGACCCCTCGTAGGGGCGTGAGGGTACCTGGCTGCAGACGCCCCAGTCGGCGCAGGCGTGCCGCGGCGCGCACGTGACGCCGTCGCGCTGCAGGTGCAGCGGCGGCGGGCACGTGCACACCGGCCCGCCCGGCGCCGCGCGGCAGCCGTGCGAGCACGCGGCCGCCTCGCACATCGGCTCCCCTGTCACGCGAACGCAATAACGCTATACACGCTGTATTACGTAAGTAGAGGCACGCAGCAGCTCTTACTGCTGCTGAATGGGCCGGTTCGAACCGGATATGTACCACGACCTCACAGCAATCGGCGTAAAGTGGAAGTGTTTTTGCTTTCGCGTTTCGTCCGATGAGTGAGGTGGCCGGTGGCACATCCTTTCTCCCTTCCTCCTCTTCTCCACATTTCCCACCCGCTCCCTCGCCCCTAGCCCTAAATTCGTTAAAGGCTGGCAATGCATTTGCAATTTCTGTAATGTTGCAAATGTCCAAGAGCGGCGATGATCACTTACCATCAGGTGAGTCGCTTGCTCGTGTGTCGGTCTAATTCATATAAATAAAAATAAATAAAAGACAATTTAGACGTGCGAATCGTTTACCTGAACTATAAAATGGGCCTTCTATCATAAAACAAAACATACATATGTCGAGAGCACGTATCTTAGTAGTATACTTTAATTGCTTAATTACACCTGCCACAAATTTATCTTCACGCCCCGAGATGAATGGGAAAGAATGCCTAAAGGTATAAGTCCGACCTTTGTGATCCTTTTTTAAGAGGTTTGGAATAAACAATAATTAAATAAACAGATACACTGTGATGTATTTGAATACTATAATTAAATTTCAAAAGTTGAAATGGTGTTTGTATGTTCATTACGAAAAAAAGAAGAGGATGAATAGAATTTATGTTGTATGATACATGAACAAGTTTTCAATTTGGCTTGATTAAAGTTTATATAACGGAGAACAGATAATATTTGCCTCAAATACACCAAATTTAAAGAAATAATTCATTCGTTAATTGTTAACTTTTACACTGTCAGTGTCAAGAACGTAATTTAATTTTCAAATCATAGTGTTAAAATCAAAGCAATTATATTACGTAACATTTACAAATGTTGTATATACTGTAGAAAAATATTCGATACCGCTTTCTCTTAAATATCTTATAAATTTCAGTTAAATTCGACCATTGGTCGACTACTAGTTTTGTTGCCGGATTTCTTTTTTTACTTGGTTCCATTAATAAAGGACTAATTACACATCCTAAGTCGTTTATATCGAATCATATCGTTCATATTCCAACCATATCTAAACAAGTTGTTAAATGAATAAACAAAAAAAATTAAACAGGTCTCGATTTATAAAAATAAATATGCACGTGTTAGTCGTGATCATATGGACACGCACTGCGCTAATGGATTAAGTTTTAGACAGTTGCAAAGACCGAAACGATTAACTTCATACTATTTTAGATACATTACTATATGGCACTGTTGTTATAAGCAAAAGTGTCGCTTGGCGAAATATATAACATAAATAATAAAAACATTCTATTTTAATAGAAGTTGTTATGCAGGCTTAAAAAGATGGATATAATATGTCTGCTCGCCGATAAGAATGAGTTATAAATTCTATAAAAATAATAATGACGATGAAAATAATTCAGTAATAATGAAATAAGATATTTTTGATGTGATTTCTTTAAACAAAAACAATAAATAAAACAGAAAGCGACATTTACCCCCAAGAGAAGCAGCAGAAGTATGTAAATAAGAAACAAATTTGTTAGAAACAAGAGTTTTTACTTATTTATTTTTAATAACTTATAATAAATCGTTCGAGTAAAAAATTACATAGCACCGGACCGAAATACAAATACAAAGGTAAGTAAACTAGAAAAAACTTCTCAGTACAAAATCATTCGGAAGATCAAACAGTAGATAGTGGTTAGTTAAACCTAAAATTACAGAATGTGTCTAACTACGTGTTATGACTACCGCAATAAATAAAGTGATAGGACAGCCATTAATACTAAATTCGTTACCAATGGTAGACGCGCAGCATTGCCAGTTGTATTCTCGGGTAGCGAGTAGTCCATGCTACAGAAGTCCAGGTTGGCGTCTGTAAACTTCTGGAAATTGTTCTGGAACTGTTCCCACGTGCAGCCCGCGTACGGACACAGGTCTATCGGTAGCTCATTGACGAAGAACTGCACTCTATACTTCTGTGAACCCGACTCTTGGCAACTGAAAAGAAATTTGTAAGTTATTTTATAGGACATCTCAAGGTCAAGAGTGGCCTCTAAATTCTTATAAAATAATGTTTCGTTGACAACTATATGAATAACCAACTATAACTAATCTATTTTATATAAACTTAACTGTAAATAAGCTGTAGGCAAACATGCTATTTATATTTAACTTTGAATCCAAATTAGTTTCAAACATATTGTGATACGCAATGGCGTACAGAATTTCGGAATTATTGAATAGCCTTCCTATCGAATTCTCATATCAATAAGATATGAAATTCTATCTGAATTCATACTATTTATCTAACGCGAGGGTGATTAGCTTCAAGTGATCTCGTGATAGACACGCTTCCAGTTTTCGTCATGTCAAAGACTACTTATCTTTATCATTACATCTAATAGCTGGGTATTGATAAGCGATAATGACGTTGCGAAAAGAATATCTTTTAGGCTTAATATAGTGTACTTAGGACTTAGGTTTTATTTTAGTGATATAAACATTTTTTGTAGATAAAGAATTATAGTCAGATAGCAGACATTTCCTATTTGATTATTTTAAGGAAACCAAATCGAGAGACGAGACGAGTGTGTCGCAAGCTAGATGGCAAGCAACAAACGTGTCTAACAACATAGTAGTTAAGATGATTAGTAATTAAGATGGCAACATTCAAACCGGATGACAGTAGTGCTAAGATATTACTGTTAGGACTTAAAATAACTGACATTGCACCACCAGATTGGTACCTGCTCTGCTCTGCAAAAAAAGTTCTACCACTTTGATTTTAAAGTCAGTAAAAACTGAAAAATCATGCTGAAAACCTTTGTTAACTCTGAAGTAAAGATTAAAAATATTTTATTAAACCGTCACAATCAGCATTATTGTTGTTGACATATTACTGCTGCTGTGACCCCAAATTTGCGTCCGACCATAGATGACCTCATTGGTACCGGGTTTAATTAAAGACATAAAATTTGTAAAGTCTCAGTTTGTAAAATGTTACTTAATTTTTTTTTTACCTATTCAATACGGCGATAATGTTCACGGAGAATGATGCAATGTAACTGGTTTGCCAGAGTCTGTCCGGATTTCTCAAGGAGCCTCTGATCGGTTCATCGTCTTTAAACAGTCCCATAGCGCAGTAAGCCATCTCTAGCATCGTGTCATGGGTGAAGTAAGACACCACGTTCCTACCGTTTCCATTGACCACAGCTTCGAAGCTTTCATACAGATCCTTGATTACTGGACCGCCTAGGTTTACGTTGACCTGTAAAACGAATCATTCCAAACATTTATGTAACAAACCATGCGTATGGCAAAGCTAAACTTTTCTCTCGACGTTCCATCAGAACGAATAGGTTAGTTAACTAGTAAAGATGTGGATATCGGGATATCGGTAGAGAAACTGGCTATTTTGATCTCAACAATCTGGCGTTTGGTTCGGAATTCCAAATTCAAATTAATTTCAAATTTGGGCTGTGGTGATTAACTATTTCATGTCTGAAAATGTGATGAATTAGTTTGGTAATTTGACCAATTTTAATTGTAACGAGGCAACGGACTGATGTGATAATAAATGTAGTTTATAAGACTGATATAAGATGCTGATTATTGAAGATATATTTCCATTAAAGGCAAAAATGGCCCGATACCAGTATGTGAGCAAGCCGAAGTTAAAACAAGTATTGATGTTAATTAGAAAGTGTGTTTGTTGGTTTCAAAAAACGAGTTAAATGATGCGATATCTATATTATTGCGGGGGAAACTGCAGGCCTTGATGAAAGTGATGTTTCACTTTCACAAAAAGTCACTCACCCAAGAGCCGTATCCATTTCGGTAGTAATGTCGTACATCATCCCTGTATTCCAAGACTACGAGGTCTTGGTCGGAAAAGGCGGCGCACCAAGGAGACTGTTTAGTCGGAGTCCATGATCGATAGAAACGACAGATCTCATACAAAGCATACACGTCGTCAGAGGACAACTGAGTTTGTATGCCAAGACGCTCCTGCACGTTGTTTTGGACCTATCAATTTAGAAAAAAATTGCACTTATAATGTAATCTTGTGTTAGATAATACAAGATTGCAAAACACTGAAAAAGAATCAACTATCGTTATTAGTAGTAATAGTTAATAATATGCTAAATAAGATATTTAAAGATATTTGTTATATTCTTGTGAATAGTTCAGGTTACCTAAACTTTTAAAATTCTTGTGGGGTCAATCTATCTTCAATTTTCAGATGCGTAAGATACGTATCTAAATCGAATGCACGACCTCCGATTTGTAAAGTACTTGTATAACACCACCAGGTTTAAACCAACTTAGATAAAATTTTGATAACACACAGCTTGAGTGACAGCTTTTAAACTCACCTCTTTAAACTCCTCCGTATTGAAATAAGCGGCTATCTCGTCTTCCAGTTGTTGACCACCTTTAACGTCAATCTGATACCTATCACAGTTCTGATATGGCTAAAAAATAAGAATAGTGTGTTAAATTAACTAATTTAAAAACAGGATGAATATGAAAACTGAATTCTTCGGTACAAGTGTAACTGAAGTTCGATTAGTATTTAATAAGATATTTTATTCTTAAATATAAAGCAATTGTTGAAATTTTAGAATGTTACTTAGATAATTTTTGTGACAAAAGTGTATTGATTGCGATGATCCTATTTATTAAATTTCACTAATATATACGCTAATGAAGATACCGGTAAATGATATTAATTTTGTCGATAAGTAAATCGGCAAGTGGATCGTATGGAAAAAAAATCGTAGTACACAAAATTTGGTTTACCCGAATGACGTCATCTCTTTCCCAAGGACCGTCCACAGTGAGATTCAGATTTGTTCCCTCAGCGAGGCCGTGGACGAATGCCATTCCGCTGGTGACTGTACGCTGCTCATCGGTGCTTCTGAAGTAGTACTTCTCATCAGAGCCGTGAAGCAGATGTGGGTACCTTTCTCGGATGCGTTTCGCTATATCGTAGAGCTCTTCATAACCGGTGCCAGTAAGGAATGACTGCGACACCTCAAGGGTCTCGTTCCATTTCCATTTGCGGAACTCTTCAATGTCCTGTTTCGTATAAAATTTACGAATGAGTAATATTAATGTTTTCTAGAAGATTAATGTCTAGAAGATTAATCTAAGAAATAAGATTAATGTTTTCTAGATGCATTGCACGAGCATCATCACCTGGTAATTCTACTAACGCTACATCAATTTCTTTTTGATAAAATAAAGTTGAAAAACCAACACCGTCAATAACACAAACATTTGAATGCATGTTAACTGCCACTGAAAGTGTGAGCTGGTTACCTATTACGCAGAACTAAAAGTGAGTTACTGAATCTCTACATGCGACTGTATCTAAAACTTATCTTATGATGTAATATGAAAAGTGGGTTAGCAGATCCCTTATTGGTAAGTGTTACGGTCTCCCTTGGATGCTACACAACAACAGAACTTGGCAAACACTTTTAACGGACAAAACGTTATAGTATCTAGATGGTCAGATAAGTATGGAGGAAGACTTGAGTTAATAATTAAAGAAGGGTTTACCATGACCGTAAGCGATCCCTCAGAAATTCTTAACATTAGAGAACTTGCAATTATATTGGCCTTAAAACACCTCTGGCTATTTAAATTGTGGTTTGTATCTTGTGTTTTGTCTGTTTTGGTTAAATTCATCAATAGTTATTATTCGATTCGTCAGTACAGCTACCAGAGTATAAGCTAGAACATGTAACGACGCAACGTCTCCACGCAGTGCCTAGAGAACAAGGTGCTTGCAAGGAACTTGGTCGTCAACTATTTAATAAGCTGATATACGTTAAATTTAGACTACATGACAATGGAAAAAGCTAGTATTGAACTGCCCCAGCCTAGACACTTCTAGATAAGAATAGCATTTAATTTTCTATCGTACTTATTTTATAATTGGGAGGATTCTTTTTGCCAAGTCCGCCTAGAGCAATACCAATGACTTGCCAATTATTCTATGGCCAAGCAAAAATGTTGCTGCATATTCATTGTTATAGTGATATAATAATATTATGAGACATCTCACTCTTCTATCATTGCCATCTGATCCCAAACTAGGCAGATACAGAACAAATCAGCTCTTCGCAGAAATATTTTGCTCTGGGTGGGAATCGAACCCATGACCTGGCTTCGCAATCAGGAGCACTAAACACTACACCAACGGACCAGTCTAAATATCATCTTGAATCTCTACATTTGCATGTCTCCTGACTGCTGCATTTTTTTTTAAACACATTGCCCCTATTTTAAGATCTCCGTTTGACAATCGCATCCCAGACAAGTAGGTTTTGTGCTCTTACAATCGTGTGCATGACACGCTTGTCTCGTTACTTAAAAGATAAACTAGAATTTGCAAGATGAATCAAAATCCCCGTACCTGAGAGCATAGCTGACCTCTGCCATTCTCGAAGCTACTGATGATCTCATCCTTCAGCTCCGCAATCACTTTGATGTTCTCCGTGACGCTAGAGCCGGGATTTCGGTTGCCATGTCTGTGCAGTGACCATATGCTGACCGCCTCGCAATCTTGAAACGTATAACCGTCAATAATAGAAAGAATTAAGAAGCCAATTAGGTGGATGAGAGTGTATTGAATAAACTTAGTTATTTTTTAATTGCCCAAGTTTTTATCGGTCAAATTAACATAAACAACTTAGGCTCGTAAAGTACCAAAACGTCAGATGAGCTTGTCCACCCAATTTATTAAATAAAAACTAAGTTATTTTTTTTTATTCCCAAAGGTTTTTGAAAAACCGTCAAATTAACACAAAAATCTTAGGCTCGTAAAGTACCAAAACGTCAGATGAGCTTATCCACCCAAATCGAAGACAGAAAGAAGACTGAGACTTCTTTAAGGCCAATAAAGTGAACTGGCAGCTAAGAAGCTAATTTCGGAAGTATAAATACTAGAGACCTTTCAAAACAGATGTTTTTATAAAATCTTTCTCTGAGATTGTTTCTTAAATTATCTATAATTAAACGTAAATAATTTTTGAGCATTACAACTATTGAATAATATATGATGACTACCTCTCCACCGTCGGCAGGTCCCTGATGTCGCGTTAATGCTATTGAATAGAATTTATGATAACTTACTCTCCACCCTCGGCTGGTCTCGGATGTCGCCTCGGACCGTGTCGTAAGGTGTCTTTGTCGAGTACAATGGGTACGGGCACTGAGCATTCCAGTAGCACCTTTCGGCAGACACCCAGCAGAACAGCGACAGCAGGAACAACCTTCGAATCATGGCGCGTCTTCCGCAGATCGATACTATCTATGACACAATTTATATTTATATAGCCGCTCACTTATCTAAACACTCGTATGTTAAGATTAGTTTACACTATAGACTCGTATCGTATAGCAACTTGCGCGTTATTTACCGCCTTTTAATAACCGGTTTATTGTTTATTTTACTTGAGACGCGTGCAACAGTCTAACTATAAGATTGAAGGGGGAATTCGAAGTTTGCTGTTTATTTTTCTTGAGATGCACTTGACTTTGGCACAAGCCTAACTATAAGATTAAAAAGGGTATTGAATTAATAACGTGGCAAATATAACTGTAAAATATTAAGGTTGAAACAGTTGGCAAAAAGATAGAGTGAACATTACCCTACACATTGGTTATAACCTATACGATGTATTAAATTTAAGGCGAGTGCGATCGAGCTCAACGGCTATTTTGCGTGCCCTTGGGCCACTATAACAACTTAAAATCAAAATTAAGTCTTTCTCGTTTGTCCACTTTCACAGACCCAACACGACACAATGTGTTAAGCATTAATAATATTTTATGAAATCTGGTTAAAAGTATTCAAATAAGGAAAAAAAATCATTTACACAACTTTATTTATCTATCACTTTAAATAACTGTATGAATTTACTCACAGATAGTTTAACAAACAGCACTTTTACACTGTGCATATGATAAACCGGAACTAAAACATTTTGATGAATTCGTTTCATAAAAAATGGTTAACGGTACACAATAGCACTCCGCTAGATCCTCTGTTATACTGATGTCTCTGCAGTAATGTTAACACTACGTTGGCAAACTTTGTCCAAATTATTTTGTACTTAAGTGTGATTTTCATATTAACAATGCATAAGCGCCTTGAAAAACTCTTGTGGCAAGTCTTTTGAAACGTGGTTGAATTTACAATCGTAAAGTTTCTTACTCTCTTGATTTAAGCCCACACGCAGCCGCATCTTGTGAGCTAGGATGACAATCGGTGGCTTCTTGTTACAGTTAACCATGTATTAAGTATTACTTAATCATCCTGTATTAAGTATTACTTAATCATCCATCCGTATTATTACTTAATTTCAAATTATTTTTCTTCAAAATATACCTATTTTCCGCTGACATGACATCGCAGGATCCTCCATGATAACTAACCGAATAATTTTAAACTTGGGCGAAAAGATGGACCTCATAATCAAGACCATATTTAATACCTCCATATTTTTCAGTAAGACTATAAAATATGTTAAATATAAAATTAGCAGCAACCATGGGACATGCAAATGTCACGCAAGTACTTCTTTTTTTGGTATATGTAAATCGTATGCAAATTCTTTTCTTCTATCTATGAATCTATGTACGATGACAATAGTGTCAAAATAGGTATTTCTTTTACATGAACGATTTATGTGAGTGGACTAATACGTGTGACAGATTCAGAGAACCGTCACACGTATTAGTCCACTCACTGTGTCTGATATTACCTCAAGAAATTATATATATTTTTTGTTTCGTTTAAGCGGACAAACTAGCAAGTGGCTCACCTGATGGTAAGCGAACACCGCGGCCCATGGACATTTGCAACGTTACACAACGTACATACTAAACATAATTATATCGTAAACTGTGAAACATACATAATATCACATCTTAAAATTGTCAAGGATTCTATAATAATATAATACAGATACAGAGATGATATATTTATTTTCCTATTTATATACAAAATAAAGTGACATGAACCGTGAACGTAACCCTGTGGGAGACTTAAACATATAATCGAACCGGATGCTATTTAACTGTTGAAATTTTCCTGTTGCTCTTTATAAATAAAACAGAATCACACTTGATCAACTGAAGGCATAATTATATCATAATACTTAAATTTACGTCATGATATATAATTGAATATTGTCAAACACGTTAAAAAGGTTACAAGACACAATAAACCAAGCATCATTATAGGAGGCAGGTTAAATTGACAATCTTTTTATTAAATTGGCTAAGAGTTGAGATAAAATTTAACCACATCAAAAGATTCATAACATATTTACGGAATTCAATATTAGCGTTTTACCTCAAAAAGTCAGAAAGTCCGAAAAAATGGAAAGAAATGCTAGTTAACGTAGTTGTTTACTTAATTCTGTCCTCTTAATTTGTTTATGATTTGAGAATATGAGATGAGATGATGAGAAGAATTGATTCAATGCTTCCGTTCATATATAATTTAAAAAAATTTTAACTAATCGTTGATATCTTAATTATTGTGGACAAGTCTTTATCGATTAAAATATCACCAATGAAATTGCCTAATCGCTGTGACGTAGAGTGCATGCCCTCGTCTCGTGGGTGTTGAGTATGAATCATCGGATGATCGTCATCAATGATCAGCGGTCAGTTTATGACTTTATTAGTTATAAAAGTAAAGTAACAGCCTATATATGTCCCACTGCTGAATACACGCCTCTGTACAGAGGGTATAAGGGCGCAGATCGCCACGCAATCTCACTGTGAATTGGCAGACTTATTTATGATTTTTTTAATTGTTTTTTAAATATACAGGTTTCCTCACGATGTTTTCCTTCACCATTAAGCACGCAGTAAATCAGCATTTAAAATTGTTAATTACAAATTAACAAATTCATTGGTGCTGGCAGGGGTTTGAACTCAGGTTGCTCGAGGGTATTGAATTAAAAGCGAGCGCCCGGATACTAAGCTACCACGGCTTTATTAGGTATAGCCGTGATTTTAGAACACCTTGCTGCCGATCAAATTGTATCTTAACTAACTTTAAGGTTCTTATAACTCGCCTCGACGGTGTAGACCAAACTGAAATCTGGAACAAGCATGTATACTCATAACTTATACGTTATACAACTTCTGGTGGTTCGTAGTTCATTACTTCTAGGCTAGAAAAGGGGGCATAATTAATTAACACGGTTTATTTATAGCTGTTAAACAAATATTTTTGGCACAGCGCCTTAAATAATATATCTTTATCTATAATTAGCCATTGGTACTTATCCAATTTATCACGTATGTAACATGCATTTGTCGATATCGATCGTCGATAAATTCGTCAACTCATCGACGATATTTTAATGTTAATGATTTACAGTTTTAATGATTAAAAAATTTTAATTGGTTAAAAAATAAAGAAACTAAAAGAGTACTCTTGAGCTCTACAAGTACACTTTCTGTCTCAGGTTATTAAGCAATTAATTAAGTTAATTAGTTTAACAAATATATAAAAGTCAGTGACAGACACACAGTAAATACGATAAATAAAAATAAGCTTGTAGCACCCCGAATAATAAAATTCCACAAAATATCTCAGATCCACCACTTGGCCTTTTTGAAACTAAAATTAAAAATATTGCTTAAAACTGCTCAGGAGTTTCGGAATAGATATTTCGTAGATCAAAATGCGTGGAACTAATTGCCGTGTATGTTATAGCATGGTTACTATATGTTGTATTTTTAAACATTGAAACTTGTATTTTGAACATGTATTTTGAAAGAGCAAATGTTAAGTTTCTGGCCTGCTCTTCTCAGCGGACTAGCATTTCGAGCCGGTGTCAGTTTCTAAACGAGCTCAATGTAAAAATGCATATTCAAAAGTGCTTGTAAAGTGTTGGTGGATTTATAAACGCAATATATATAAAAATATTGATTTGAATAAAATAATATTGTATGTAAACAACATAAGGCATAGTGCATATTAAATTAATGAATTCATCATATCTCTCTGCTTTTCACAGAGGGACTTAGATGTGGAAAAAAAGAGTTAAAGTCCCGCTGAGTATCCTTCGCCTGTTCTTCTCAGGATTGAGGCATTTTTTTCCGAATAGGTAGTAGAATCAAGACGTCAAAAAGTGATAATAAACCAATCCAATTTTTAATAAAAACTTTTGACTTTTATTTTGGTGAGAAATTATAATAACTCAGATAATTTCCACTAGTTGAATGTAATTCCTCGATGAAAGAATATTACATTGATAAATGATGACGTACACGATACGAACAAGCCGTATCGTAAATTGATTTAATCGATCATCATGAATATCAATTAATGAAATACAAATTTTATTAAATTATATCTTTTGTACATAGACGGTAGAAAGCGATTTTGTAGTATCTCGAAATTTAAACTTACACTACAGCCGAAAAACGATTTCAAAAATTCATAACTCATAAATTTATAACGATAGAAAGTTGAAATTTGGAAAGAATTTTTCTTATGTATATATATAGAAAGTTGAAATTTAGAACGTATTTTTCTTATGTATATATATTGTCTATCTTTTTAAATCTTACTTGACACAGTTGACCGGAATAACATCATTATATGTTAAGG